>CAUYQV010176001.1:0-25135 GCA_963574575.1 Galagoides demidoff
GCACTCTACCCAGGGGGATAGTTTGAGGCTCTGTCTCAAAAAAAAAAAAAAAAAGAAAAAAGAAAAGAAAAAACAAAACACCCTTATTGGCTTTCCTATTACACTTAGAGAACCTAAGGGCTCTCATCATTTTTAAAAGAAACCTATCCAATCTAGTTAAGTTCTACATCTTGAAATGGAAGGGAAAAAACATTCAAAGAAAATGATGCTAAATCATTAGAAATGTGTGATCTATTTATTGTATTTACTTTCAAAATAAACAGAAACTCCAAAAACTCTAAAAGGTTAGAATGCACCCAAGAAACAAAATTACCCTGGCCTCACAGAAAACAAAGTATGCAACAATTCTGTCAAAAAACAAGGCCAAGTGTTGAATCTAACCTCTGGGCTCAATGTAAACACTCAGGGGTAGGCTTTGGAATTCAGAAATATCAAGTCAGTCTGGTGTCATTTCCAATAACGGCAGTTTTGTTCAGCAGACAGAACAGTCAGAAGACTTAGAGCACATGCCCTCACTTAGCCCTGTGACCCTGGGCAAATTACTACACTAGCCTTTCTAAATCCTACTTTTACCCACTTTCAAAAAGAGATCCTTTCTGTTCTTCCCACATCAGAGTACAGTTTTCAAAAGCAAATGCAATAAGGTCTGTGGAAAGCGCTAAGCACAAATTAGGGCATTACTGAAATTATCGAGAAGGATACACTCTACCAACTAATAATTCTCATAGTTCAACTTTAAAACTGAAAAATTTTAAGAAATGATTCCTTTTTCTGAACACAAACAAAAAAATCAGTATATGGAACTCTTCATGTGAAGATATTAAGTTAATATTTTGCCTTTAATTTCAGTCTCAAAATTGCATAGCTTTGTATAACTCGATTCCCCTTCTTTTCTAGCTCCCAAGTTTACCATACTCTAACTCTGCAACTAAGCCAAGAAGAGAAGTTATAATGAACAAGGGAAAAGGGCCAAGGGAGGAACGAAAGAGAAAAAAGTTTTCATTCCTTAAATAATCAATAAAAAATTTTTACTAAGGCCAGGTGCAGTGACTCACACTATAATCGTAGCACCCTGGGAGGCCAAGGCAGGAGTATCCCTCAAGCTCAGCAGTTCAAAATCAATCTCAGCAAGAACAAGACGCCATCTCTACCAAAAACAGATAAATAAAGGGCATGGTGGTAGGCCCCTGCCGTCCATAGCTGCTTGGGAAGCTAAGGCAGAAGGATCACTCAAATCCAGGAATTTGAGGTTGTAATGAGCTAGGCTGATGTCAAAAACAAAAAAATCTTCTGAAAACTACCTCCCAAGTAGGTAGTACATACAAATGTACCAGTCTCTTTTGCAGCAAAGAACTTCACCTCAAGTTAAAGAGAAATAACATGAAAAAAAAAAAAAAAAGAGAGAGAAATAACATGAAGGACAAATTTTCATTAGGAACATTAACAACAAAAACACAGTTTCCTCACTGATTAACTAAAGAAGACAAACCAGATGATTTCAGGTAGCCCTTCTGGCTCTAACATTCCACAATTTAAGAATCAGATCCTCTCACTCTTTGACTCCTCACAGGAAAACTGTTAAAACAGATGGGAAGGAAGATGTTCTTTCATTCATACCGCTGACCTTTGGTTAGCTCTTAAGATTAAAGGAAAACCAAATACAGGTTTTTAGGGTAATATAATGAATTCATTCATAAGGATTTTTTTTTTTTTTTGCAGTTTTTGGCTGAGGCTGGGCTTGAACCCACCACCTCCAGCATATGGGATCAGTGCCCTACTCCTTTGAGCCACAGGCACCACCCCATAAAGATTTTTTAAATTCACATTCACTTAATCGTTAGTGAAATAAAAACCACAAATATCATCTTTGGAAGATAGCACTCTATCCAGTGAAGATAGTAATCAAACAAACAAACAAAAACTGGTGTAACAACAAACAAGAAAATAAATCAATATAACCTGACACAAAAGGGACTGGGTAGGCAGATTCTGTACTCTAAAAACATTATTTTGGTGCTTGCTTCAGCAGCACATATACTAAACATTATTTTGGCTTGGTGCCCGTAGCACAGTGGTTAAGGCACCAGCCACATACACCCAAGGTGTCGGGTTCAAACCCAGCCTGGGCCAGTTAACCAGTAATGGCAACTGTAACAAAAAATAGCCAGGTATCAGGCGGATGCCTGTAGTCCCAGCTACTTGGGAGGCTGAGGGAAGAGAATCGCTTGAGCCCAAGAGTTTGAGGTTGCTGTGAGCTATGACGCTACAGCACTCTACCAGGGCGACACAGTGAGACTCTGTCTCAAAAATAAATAAATAAATAATAAAAACATTTCATAACTAAAATGTGATGATTAATATCATAAATAGAACTTCATTGCCATTTTTAATATCAAACTGGCTAACCTGAAATTATTTCAAACTTGAAAATTCCTTAGATTCTATAACCACAAGTGTCAGTTTTAAATAGTTAAGAAACAGGTACAGCTTGGCGCCTATAGCTCAAGCTGCTAAAGCACCAGCCACATACACCTGAGCTGGCGGGTTCAAATCCAGCCTGGACCTGCCAAACAACAATGACAACTACAACCAAAAAATAGCTTGGTGTTGTCCAGGCGCCTGTAGTCTCAGCTACTTGGGAGGCTAAAGGAAGACAAATGCTTAAGCCCAGGAGTTGGAGGTTGCTATGAGCTGAGATGCCACAGCACTCTACCCAGGGTGACAGCTTGAGGCTCTGTCTCCAAAAAATAAAGTAATTAATTAATTTAATTTATTAAAAAAAACAGAGGTACATTAATATCTTCAGTGATACATTTACATATCTGCTTGAGATGACCTCTAAGATATTTAATAATCTCAAATTTCACATTTCCAGAACAGAACTCTTGAATTTCCCTCCTTTAAGACCTGCTTCTCCCTCTTGCTTTAAAAATTTCACTTTTAGGCTCGGCGCCTGTGGCTCAATCGGCTAAGGCACCAGCCATGTACACCTAAGGTGGCGGGTTCGAATCCCCAGCCCGGGCCCGCCAAACAACAATGATGGCTGCAACCAAAAAATAGCCGGGCGTTGTGGCGGGCGCCTGTGGTCACAGCTACTTGGGAGGCGAAGGCAGGAGACTCGCTTGAGCCCAGGAGTTGGAGGTTGCTATGAGCTGTGATGCCATGGCACTCTACCCAGGGGGACAGCTTGAGGCTCCGTCTCAAAAAAAAAAAAAAAATTTCACTTTTAGCTTAGGCTAAAACATCCAGCAATTATCCTCAACTCCTTTATTTTCCTCCCTCTCTGCATTTAATCCATAAGGACGTCCTGTTGGTTTGACCTCCAAAATATATCCAGAATCCATTCACTTCTCTCCATTTCTGTGGCTACCACCACATTCTCTCATCTAGAATATACTAACAGACTCCTGGTCCCTCTTCTTCTGTGCCATCTCCAAACAATCCATTTCCCAGAGCGATCTTTTGAAAATACGAATCAATCTCTCATGTTTAAACACCCTAAACACTGCCCTCTTTCTAGGTAATTTTATTAAAATAAAACCTAAATTCCTTTGATAAACTTATGTGATCTGTATCCTGACTGGCCCACTGACCTCATCTCATTTCACTTCTCCCTCCAAGTTCCTCATGCTCTAACTGCTCTGGCCATCTGTCAGTCCTTTTTTTAAAAAATAAAAAAAGGGAGAGGGAGGGGAGAAGAACAATAGAAGCAAGGAGAATGAAGAAGGGTGAAGGAGGAGGAGAAGCAGAAGGAGAAGAAAAGGGGAAGAAAAGAAAGAGGAAGACAGTGGTGGAGAGAAGGGGGAAGAGGAGGAAAAGGAGGAAGCAAGGAGGAGGAGGGAAGACAAGACAAAAGGATGATACGAGAAGAGGCTGAAAAGCAGAAGGGGAAAAGAGAAAAACTTATACCCACCTATGGACCTCTACACTAGCTTATTTCTTCTACCTAGAAACACTCTTACCCCAGGTCTTTGCATAGCTGGTTCCTTATCATTTAGACCTCAACGCAGACATCACCTCTTAAGAGGCCTTCCTTTACCACTCTGTCTAAAGAATCTCACCAATTGCCCCATTAATTTGTTTTCTCCTCTAGCACTTATCATCATCAGTAATTATCTCATTCATTTATGTCTTTAAGGACTTTACTGCCTGTGTCTTCTCCACTTCTGCCCTTGCACTATGCAGACAAGAATCCTGACAGTTGTTTTTTTTTTGCAGTTTTTGGCCAGGGCTGGTTTTGAACCTGCCACCTCCAGCATATGTGGCCAGCACCCTACCCCTTTGAGCCACAGGCGCCACCTGAATCCTGACAGTCTTATTCAACACCACATTCTTAGCACTTAGAAAGGAACCTGGCTCAAAGGAGGCAAACAAGGGTCCAGTATGTAGGCTGTTCACAGCATAATTTAAGACTATTTACATGGATTATGATTTGACAGCCATCTCTTAGAGATTTGCAAAATGAAGCCCTAGGTCTGAAAATTACATTGCTATAACATTTCCATTTCTAGTATAACAGTTCTAGATGTACAATATGCTAGAGAGGTGGTTACAATCAGATTCCTCAATCTCAGCATTACTGACATCAGCTAAAATTAGGGGTGTCCAACCTATTCTTTCCTCTGCCTCACCCTGGAAAAATAAGAGCTGTCTTGGGCCACATATTAACTACACAAACACTAACAAAGCTGATCAGCCCTGCCCCCCAAAGTCTGTGCATACTTTTCATGATATCCAACCCCACAGATAAAAAGAAGTCTTCACAAAATCAGCATGCGGGCCATGGGTTGGACACCCCTGATAGATAATTCTTTTTTTGTGGAGGGCTATCTGTACACTGTAAGATGTTTGGCAGCATCCCTGACCTCTACCACTAGATTCCAATAGCACAACCTCCCTACCTGTAATAACCCAAAATGTCACCAGACACTACCAAATACTTCATAGGGGTCAAAACCGTCCCAAAAGATAAATCATTAGAATATGCTGAAAATAACAACAACAAAAAAAAACTACAGTCATAAGACCTGAATCTCAATTACTTCACTTACCAGCAGGCTCTATCTCCTTACTATCAGGTCATCTATCTCCTCTCTAACACATAGAGGCTTAACATACTATAAAATAATCTGTTCAATATTTTACAACAATCTAAAGAAACCTTTAATATTTAAACTGCTTGGTTTTGTTTTTTAACCCAGTGTTCACTATTAGAATGCAGGGCAACAGATAGGAACAGAAAAGGGAACATCAAATCTAATTAAAAACTAAAAGAATGTTCATAAAAATGTTTATACAACTCATATGGGGCCAGCATACACTTACACTACACATATAGAAGGTATAATATACACACTGTTATTATACTTTTTTAAGAGAAAATGATACTGAAAAGTTTTACAAATTAATAGGAGCTTAAAAGAAAAACTTAGAACTAACTTTCAGTCCAGTAATTTTCTGTAGTATAAGCTAAAACTTTTCTCTCCAACTTCAGATTCAGCACTAAAATTAATTACACTAAGTACAATAACCAATTAAAGATCCTGGGATGGGGAACTTTTTTTTCTTCAGAAACTGTGGCAGAATTTTTTTTTTTTTTGGTAGTTTTTGGCCGGGGCTGGGTTTGAACCTGCCACCCTCCACATATGGGGCCGGCATCCTACTCCTTTGAGCCACACAGGCACCGCCCTGTGGCATTTTTTATGTTATAGTTCTCAGTAATTTACTCATCCTTTCCCCATCAAAGAACATAGTCCCTTACAACTGTGTTTGGACTGGCCATGTGACTACTGTAGCAAATGGAACATAGGCAGATTTAACATACACCACATGTGAGCAGAAACTTTGCTCCTCTAAGAGAAGCCTTTGAGATATTTTCAACTACAACCCACACTGAGACTTGCTTTTCATGTATTACTGATGCATATATTTGCACATATAACTATATAAAACTAAAAAAGTCATCAAATAATATAGTTTAAATGTGTATTACTAATTATAGACATGGACCTCAATATTTTTATTCTATTTTGCTATTCAATTTTTTTAATGCTTTGTGATACTAAAATGAATTCACAACTCATAGTTTGAGAAACAGTGTACTATTAGTGCCATAACACCGAACACATGCTACATAGTGGGAAAATTCCAGAGCACAAAGCTAAATGTCATTTAAAAGAACTTTCTGATGCTGTTCACAAATATTTATACCTTTGCTCTTTAGGTATAAACTGCCTGAAGGCTACTCTGTTCTCTGGGAATTAGAAAGAAAGATTAAAATCTGCCTTCTGCTTTCAGTAATTCAACTGACTCCCCAGGTATGCACTGAAGATAAACAGTTTCTGTAAAAATTTCAGCACACAATTAGCATTTCTCCAAAAATAGCACTGATGACATCATAACTAAAACATGATCAAATTATAAAGGTTATATGGTAACTACAAAACCCATTTCTTCTTCCTTAAAGAAGATAAAGCAGATTAAGTATGATTTTTACATTCAAAAAGAGGCAAAACTATGGATCCAAATAATACCTAGCTAATTTAAGAATAAGTGACTTTAAGTTATCCTAAAGAAAAGCACAAACGTGCTCAAAGTTCCTTCTCAACACTCCCTCTCTCCAACAATGGCCCCATATATTTTTCCCCCATACATTTTTTTCACTATCCTCCCTCTTCCATGATAGTATTAATGTACACAGCTATGATTTAATAAAAAATAAATAAAAATATTAAAAAAAAATCCTCCCTCTTACCACATCCCCATAAATTTTTGTTTTACCATCCTTCCAACTTAACTTACTTTCTTATGATGGGAAGAAAGAACAGATGCCTCTAAAACAGGCTCCAAATCTCCTTGGTGGTTTTCATTATCACCTCCCCTTGTACCATCAACGTGGTGCCCTTTTCGGAGCCTTATGTCTGGCTCTGGAGTCCTGCTGCACCCCAATCGGTTTTCTGCTGGTTCGTTCATGGGCTACCCAAGGCTTTCTTACAAAGAGATCTTTCTTTCTGTCCCTTCTTCTTGGGAGAACAGACCTTCAAAATAGTGAGTTGATCCTAAAGAGAGGAAAGTTTTGAATAAATATATTTTAAATGACTGCATTAAAAGACTGCTGAGTAAAGACATCACTTAGATTACTATACATTCAAACAATACAATACTCAAAAATCATTAAGAATAGCAAAGAATAATGTATTAACCTACATTTGCTGATGGAGAGACTGCTAAAATCTTTTTAAATTAAAAAAAGCAGGATACAAAACAACATTTATAATATTCTCCCACTTACATGTTGTAAAAATATATATAATTATATATAAATGTCTACGTACTAGAATAATTAGTGGGAAGTATTCAAAACCATGCTCTTGCTATAGAAATACAGAGAAGAACCTATGGTTTCAAGAGAGAATACTTATCATTTTGTCCTACCTCCGTTTTTTTTAACCACATATCACTTACTTTTTCAATTAAAAACATAGAAAGAACATACATGATTGGAATTTAGAATTAGAAATTAGAATAACAAACTTTATTATATATATTAGAAAGAATACATGTAGGTTTATATATTATAGCTGAGTGTTACAGATCCATTCTCATCTAAACATCACAATGATCCTATAGGGTATTTTTATTTGTTTCACAGACGAGAAAATCAGAATTCACTATAATTTTAAATACAAAAATAAATAGAACAGAGCCTCTGAATTTATATAGCACTTATTATTGATAATGTTTTCCATTCAAAAGTTTAATGTCTACATTTCCACATTTTAGTTGTTTTGAACTCTAAACTACCCTAAAAGGAAGAAACTTGGGAGCAAAATATATTTCTAGGTTCCCAGAAAGTGCTATGCTCATAAATGTTTAATGAATATTTGATAAATAATATTTCAATGTTCTTGAGTGGTTATAACATTTTTAGAAATCATCAATCTCTCTCTAAACTGAACTGCAGCAAATAAGTTTCCTAGGAATTCAACTCTTCCAAGTCCTTGGCACTCTACCTCTTAATTCATGGTACATAAGCTTATTTTAGACAATTAATTGCACACCCAAATAAGGATTATCACAGCCACTCCAATCAGAAGTACCAAAACAGGAAAAGACCAAGGTATAGGCTAGTTCTTAAATTCCTTTAAGATTCCAAGTTCTTACTGGTAGAGAGGAGTAAGAAAAAGTAGGAGTGCCTAAATACCATAAAAAGAAGGTAATAAGTATATTTTGTGTTCATACTTATGGATACACAGACTAATTATCAGTCAACTCTTAGTCTCATAAATAATGTTTTGCTATTGGATTTCTCTAAGGGCTTTAAAGTTTATGCACCAAGAACAAACATAACGTTAAGGATAACCAAATCTGGGTATGTACTTATTATTTCAAATCCTGAGAAAACCTATTATACTACTGAGATTATAAACTATATTACTAATGCCCATTTCTAAAAGATGAAATAATGATAATAGTTCATATTTACACAGCTATTTCACACCCACCATTTCATTTTGTTTCAAGGAAGAGGCAGGTAACATTTATTAAGGATTAACAAAGGTAAATTCTATACCAGAGAATTTATGTGTGGTATCTCATATAATCCTTAAGCAGAGCACTCTGAGGTGTTATTATCCTCCAGGGACATCCAGTCTTTTTTTCTCCATCTCACAATCAGAGGAATAAAGGCTGTCTTAGACGACACATTAAATACACAAACAATAAGAAAAGCTAATTAGCAAAAAAAAACCAAAAAAACCCTCTGAACATATTTTTCATAAATCCAACACCACAGAAAAGCAAAAAAACTCCTCACAAAATCAGCATGTGCACTTCAGGCTACAGCTTGGTCAATGGCTGTGGAAACTAAGGCTCAGAGATTAAGTAATTTATTCAAGGTCATGGATACAAAGAGGAGCAGCTGAAATTTATACCCAGGTCTTTTTGGGCCTCATGAACTTTAAGTACTTTCCACTGCTCAACAAAACCAAGACTGGAGTAGAAAAAAAAAATAAGAAATTGAACACTTAAGTCAATGCTTAAGTTTACATTACAAGTAAACTACAGATTTCAAATGTTCCTTTTTAAACTGTAGCAAGCAGAATAAAGCAACTTTAAAGTATACTTTTTTTTTTTTGAGACAGAGCCTCAAGCTGTCGCCCTGAGTAGACTGCCATGGCATCACAGCTCACAGCAACCTCCAACTCCTGGGGTCAAGCGATTCTCCTGCCTCAGCCTCCCAATAGGTGGGCCTACAGGCGCCCACCACAACGCCCAGCTATTTTTTGGTTGCAGCCATCATTGTTGTTTGGCAGGCCTGGGAGGGATTCGAACCCGCTAGCTCAGTTGTATGTGGCTGGCGCCTTAGCCACTTGAGCCACAGGCACCAAGCCTAAAAGTATTCTTGAAATATGACTACTTGGCTCGGCATCTGTGGCTCAATCGGCTAAGGTGCCAGCCACGTACATCTAAGGTGGCGGGTTCGAATCCCCAGCCCCGGCCCGCCAAACAAACAATGACGGCTGCAACCAAAAAATGGGCAGGCATTGTGGCGGGTGCCTGTGGTCCCAGCTACTTGGGAGGCGAAGGCAGGAGACTCGCTTGAGCCCAGGAGTTGGAGGTTGCTATGAGCTGTGATGCCATGGCACTCTACCCAGGGGGATAGCTTGAGGCTCCGTCTCAAAAAAAAAAAAGAGTTTTTTCTTTTGTAGACTAGTAGGGTAAATAGTAAATGTTTGTAATTCTCTTTCCAGGGGGACCTCCTTTCTTGCCAGAAACTTTTGACCGAATTCTTCTTGATGCACCCTGTAGTGGCATGGGACAGAGACCAAACATGGCTTGTACTTGGACTTTGAAGGAAGTGACATCGTATCAACCATTACAGCGAAGACTCTTCACAGTGGTAAGTGATGAGCCTTTCCTGTAAAGGAGTATTGACCTTTGCTAGTTTGATGCTTGAACTGTTGAGATTAATGTTCATAGCAGCATCATTCACAATAGCCAGGAGGTGGAAAAACCCAAAAGGCCGCTGACAGATAAATGGATAAACCAAGTATGATACATACATACATGGAACATTATTCAGCCTTAAAAAGGAGTCACATTCTGATACGTGCTACAACATGGATGAGCCTTGAAAATATAATGCTAAGTGATAGGAACCAGACCCCAAAGCACAAATATTGTGTGATTGTGCTTATATAGGGGTAACTAGAAATAGGCAAATTTAAATAGAAGTTACTGGGGACTTGGGGAATGGGAGAATGAAGAGCTTAATGGGTGTAAATTTTCTGTTTGATATGGTAAAGTTCTGGAGATGGGTGGTGGTGATGGTTGCACAATGTCACGGTATACTTAAAATGGTAAATTGTATGTTACATACATTTTACTACATACACAAGAATGTACACAAAAGATTGAGAAAATTTAGTGTAAATACAGGGAGTTTTCCTTTCTGTTGAGTCATTCTTTAAAATGTAAGGACAAGAGTAGAATTTCTTCGCTGATACATTTAATAAGTTTCAAACATTCTGCTCTATCCCAAAAATGTTACTGAGTCGTTAACATATAGTTACTAATTGATATAAAGAATTGCATATAAAATTAATCATTTTTTAAATAAGGTTCCTGGGTCATCTTAAAGAGCAAATTAGGAAGTATAATAGAGGCAAACCCATTGATAAAAATGGAAAATGGCAGGCTGGTGCAGGATAGAAGAACCATGAAAATTGCAAATTTTACTGGTCTCCAGTATGTTTTGGAATAGCGGTTATCAACCTGTGGGTCACGACCCACAGGAACTGTATTACATGGCCCTGGTATTAGGAAGGTTGAGAACCACTGTTTTAGAAGTCCAGGTAGAACATTTGACGATTTTGCTCAGTCTTGCAAAAATGACTGGATATCACAGAGTATAAACAACATTTGATCAAAGATGAATTGATTATTTCTTCTCAGCCTTCCAATTATAAAGTCATAGGCTATAGCAGCAATGGATATTCTGTAATTATTCAGTCTCTAAAGTTGTCTTTGAGTACATTTCTGTTCTGATACTTCCTTTCATTCACAAAGGTAGCACTGGCTGTGGATAATTCAACTTCTTATTTTTCCTAAATAGCCTTCAAAGAACACATCCTTGGAATTAAAACAGCAAGCAGCAAAAAGGAAGCTTTTCTTAGAGTTGAGACACACTTTGACTTGAGGATAAAATTAGGATTCTGCTGTAAAGGACTTGGCTTTTTGTTCTTTTTAGGTCATAGCAAAAAAGAAAATTTTAAAAGGCTGCTAGGGGTAGATGCAGTCATGATCGCAGTGAAAGGGAACGCTGGCAGTGGTGAGCAGGAGCTTAACAGTGTGGCAGGAGCGCCCTTTGGCCTGGACAGAAATGGAGAATCAGACTTAAGAACCAGGAACGTCTTGATTCCAGCTGTGGCTCATCCACATCAGTGACTGTGGGTGCACAGGCTTTCATGGTGGATAACAGCTTGTCCTAATGCTGGGGTAGTGACTTTACCTCACTGTTGTTAATAAGGATTTATGGAGAAAATCCCTGTAAACTGCACATAGCAACAAAGTAAATTTTGACCAGCATACTCTGGTTTAAAAAGCACAAGTAGACTGGGTGCCATGGCCCATGCCTATAAACCCAGCACTTTGGGAGGACAAGGCGAGAGGAATGCTCAAGGCCAGGAGTTTGAGACCAACCTGGGCAACACAGCAACACTCTGTTTGTTAAAAAAACAACAAAAAACAAACACTAGCTGGGCATGGTAGCATGTGCCTGTGGTCCTAGCTACTTGGGAGGCTGAGACAGGAGGATCACTAGATCCCAGGAGTTTCAGGCTATTGTAAGCTTTGATCATGCCACTGCACTCCAGCCTCACAGGGTGAAAGTCTACCTCTTTAAAAAATAATAATACAAGCAGAAGAATATACTATATTTTTTTTAAATTTTCATTCAAAATTTTTATAGCCGGACATTGTGGCAGGCCCCTGTAGTCCCAGCTACTTGGGAGACTGAGGCAAGAGAATCACCTAAGCTCAAGAGCTGGAGGCTTCTGTGAGCTATGACACCACGGCACTCTACCAAGAGCAACAAAGTGAGAGTCTGCCTCTAAAAAAAAAAAAAATTCATTCAAAATTTTAAAAATAATCTGGGTTTGAAAATATAAACTTCAGGTCTTTCAGACAAATCCACTTTAGCATAACACCTTATTTCTTTTTTTTTTTTTTTTTTTGAGACAGGAGCCTCAAGCTGTCCCCCTGGGTAGAGGGCCGTGGCATTTCAGCTCACAGCAACCTCCAACTCCTGGGCTCATGCAAGTCTCCTACCTCAGCCTCCCAAGTAGCTGGGACCACAGGTGCCCGCCACAACGCCCGGCCATTTTTTGGTTGCAGCCATCATTGTTGTTTGGCAGGCCTGGGCTGGATTCAAACCCGCTACCTTGGGTGTTCGTGGCTGGCGCCTTAGCCACTTGAGCCACAGGTGCCGAGCCAACACCTTATTTCCTGATACACTTATTTATTACACACATACTCACTGAGCGCCTACTGTATGCAAGACACTATTCTAGATGTTTGACAGTACTGTCCTAAGACAGCAGGGAATGCATGGCCTTATTATGGGGTTTCTGTTCTATCAGAGGAGGGAAGAACATGTATAAGCTCCTCAGCATATCAGGAGGCAGTAATTCTATGGCCCTGTGGAGCAAAGTGAAGACAGGTAGGGGGCAGGAGGGCTACACTGGTACAGGTCCAGGTTTACCTAGGGTTTGGGAAGAGCATGGCTGAAAACACGACACGTGAGGAGAGGAGCATCTGAAGGAGCAAGTGTCTAGAGAATTAGAACTTTCTGCCCTGGTGCCAAGCTCCTGAGGTGGGCGTGTGCCGGGCCAGCAGGCCGCCTGTGTTGCTAACGGAGAGTGAGCAAGGGAAAGAGGTTAGGAGAGAAGGTCAGAAAGGCAAATAGGTACTTGGGTGTGTTGGCCTCCGTGGCTGGTGAGGACTTTGGCTTTGACTCTGAGTGATAACAGAAGGCATTTGAAGGGTTTGGGGCTGAGAAGGGACAAGTTGAGAAGGACTGCTCTGGGTGCTGTACTGAGACTGGATCTCAGGAGGGCAGGGAAGGAAGCAGGTAGACTAAGTGGGAGACTGTGCAGTAACCCAGGGTGGACCACGGTGTTAGTGCAAGTGGTGAGAAGTGGCCAATCTGGCTGGGGTTTGAAGGTGGACCCAATAGAATTTTCCAGAAGATGGGAAATATGAGAGAAAGAGAAGCATAAAAGATAGTCTGAGTTTGGGGACGGGAGCATCTGGAAGGATGCAAAGATGTCAGTTTCAGAGGGAAGACAGGAGTTCCTTGGGAGAAATGTCAAAGTTGATAGAAATGTTGAACGGCAAAGTAGAAATGTTGAACGGCAACTGAATATTTGAATATGGAATTGAGAAAGGATGTCTGGCCGAAAAATGTAAATCTGAGTTTTCAGCATAAAAATGGTATCTAAAGGAATGAATGTGATTGTGTTTGAGAGAGTCTTGGTCCATATGGATTATGACAGCTCCACGATGGTGAAATGGGTCTACTCTGGGCAAGGATTGGTCTTATGTGCTCTAATTAGAGGCGGGATCCTTACAGAACATCATTGTACTTTTCCCAGATACTAAAAAATGATTGTACATTCTGCCTTGGAATTCTTCAGCTGTGTATTTGGTCTCGTGGCCTGTGTGATCTGATCACAGTTTTCTTTAGGCCGTCCGGCTGCTGAAGCCAGGGGGTATGCTCGTGTACAGCACGTGCACCGTGACACTGGCAGAAAATGAAGAACAAGTTGCCTGGGCCCTCAAAACTTTTCCTTGCCTGAAGCTTCAGCCCCAGGTAATAATAGTTTCACGTCTCTCTGTGTAATCAGATAAATCACAGAAACAGAAGCAGGAGATAACACGGCATGTTACATGAAGAAATGTGTAAGTAAAGCTTCTGAAATGAATACTGTAATATACCATAATGTTTAAGACTGCCCAGAGAGAATTTGTATATGTCCTCACAAGGTTTATTCCTGTCTCTGTTCCTCACCATCCTGTTAAAATGTCACAGAGCTTGGGTGTATTATATATTTATTCCATTTGTAAGCTTGTTACTATTCATCTTATTTGGCCCTTTCTTTCCAAAAGGTTTTTCTTTTTCCCCTTTCGAATCCTGTGTTTTACTTATACGGGAAATGTGAAGCATTTTTTTTTTCATGTCCCATCAAAGCCCAGACAGGCTTTGACAATTGTGAGATATCAAAAGACCAGCCAGGAGGAAAACAAGTAGTTCAGGATTACTGTTTCTTTATAATTTATTATATAAACCATGTAACACTTAAAGAGCTTTCTTAAAATTTTTGCCTAGCACTAGTCTAACTTTCTGTTACGGTCTTCATTAACGCTATAATTCAATTTTTAGCCCCGGTCCTTTGAGATTAACTTTAAACCCACAATAAGGCTTATGTTCATTAGATATGTTGAACATCTAGCTTTAGAACTTTCCTAGACAGAAAATAGGTAACTGGAATACATCAATAAATGTGAGAGAGGGTTTCTAGACTCAGACATTAAAACTGTAGATGAGGGGAAGACTTAAGACTTAATTTGCAAGTTTATATACATGTCCACATACACATGTGTATCAGTATAGACCTAAAAGAGATGGAAAGTTTTCCCTTACATTTTCTTAACTATGTTTTAAAACCCCCCTTACTAACATAAAAACATTTGTCTGTAAAGTAGCGATTTAAAGTCAGGATTGTAGGGCTTTCTCAGTAATGATTTGCAGGTATCACTCAATTCCTTTTCATTCTATTCCTTGAAACCAGTCGATACAGCCTTAATTTATGTGCCCGTAATATTTGTTCTTATAGTACATGTAAAAACAACAGCCACAAAACTTTGATCATCCAGTTGGTATGGGTCGGGGAGAGGTACCTCCGGTGCCTAACTCCTTTCAGAGTTTCAGATAGTGATAAAGCAGTTTGACCCACCACTTCACTGATGAGGATGTTCTAGTTACTCAGTGCCCAGTGGGTGCCTAGGAAAGGAATGAGACCACCACCTTTAAGCCTTAGACCTGAGTGTTTTATCTGTTTTATAGATGAGGAAATTGGGTTAGCTCAAGTTACTTAAGGTCAAAAGCTAAAATGTAGCAGCAGCTATTGGAGTCCATGTGTTTCCAACTACACAGCTCAGGCCTGTGTGACTTCATAGTGTTCGATAAGCACTCAGGACAGAATAGGTGACCATAATTCATCAGGTCACCACCTACTCCTGTCTTCCCACTTCAGTGCCCAGAAAACAGCACATATGTGCCACAAAAGTAAAAGGCATTTACTCATTTTTCTATTCTTGGAAGATGTGGTCGTTACAACACAAAGTGTCTTTTAACTTAAATTGCAGCAGGCGCACTTACTAATTACAGGACGTCCCTCCACAGTTACTCACTTTCTCCAAACAGGAACCGCAGATTGGAGGAGAAGGGATGCTGGGGGCCGGCCTGTCATTTGAACAATTGAAACAGCTGCAGCGATTTGATCCATCTGCTGTGCCACTGCAGGACACTGACCTTGACTCTCTGAGAGACGCCGCGACAGAAGACATGACGCGACTGGCAAACAAGGACTGTATAGGTTTTTTCATTGCAAAATTTGTAAAATGCAGAAGCAAGTAGGAAAAGGACATTTCTGGGCTGTTTTCTTTTTTTTAAGCCAAAGTGTTGTCAGGCCAACTGAGCGATGGCATGGTTGCTAAGGAAACAAATGGCTGCCAGCTGTTTCACCAAGATCAAGAGATAGAGGAAGAAGGGAGTTGGGGGAAATAATATTGTGTTTTTTAAATGATGTTTTCTTTATGGGTTTAGTGGAGTATGAAGAAGAGAAGATGTCTATAGATGTCTGGAACATATTTTCATTTGGGGTCTAGTATTTGTAAAAAAGTATCAGTCATTTTGTAATGTTAAAAATTAGTGAATCTAACAAAAGGAATAAATTAGCAATATTTAATGTGGTTACAAAAAAATAATTGTTTTCTGTTCCCAAGTTCCTATGAATTCCTCAAATTCAGGACACCTGAAGTATACTATTTACTATGTACCAACAACTGAGGTAAATATTTCACCTTAATCTCTGCTTGTTATTTGGGACATCAGCCCCTCTTTCAAATGAATTATGAATACTCTTCTAAACGATAGTCTACCTTTCCTACATTTAATTTTGTTCATGGTTTTAAATTAGAAAGTAAAATAATTATTTTCTTTACACTGTAAATTTAAAAACTGAGAATATTCTACAATTTGAATACCTTATTTTTTAAAACATGCATAAATTATTAGAAAATCTTTGAAAAAGAGAAAACCAACTTTGGACATGTGGGACCGGCCCTTAGAGCTGGGCCTTGATGTTCTATTGAACATAAACCATTTCACACGAAACCAACATCAGACAAGGCAACTGTGTCTGTGACAGATCTAGACCAAAAAAGACTACTTCACAATCGAAAGTGGACCCCGACAAAAAGCAGAGCATCGTTGGAACTGCAGAGGACCATATGGTGGACAATATAAGTGACAGCTTTTTAAAAACATCATTATAGCCTCAGCTTATTTCATTCACTGTTTGTGGCTTTTTAGATAAGACTAAAATACCCAGCACCCAACCAGAGTTTAAAGGCTAGTTCCTATAGTGGTCGTTAACATCCAACTGTGCTATTAGCTCACCCTAAACCTACCCAGCCCTGGGCCAATGAAATGCATAATTGACAACAATTGCCTAATGAGTTTGATTTCTCTTTTCTCCCTCATAGGTTTCCTTTGGGAATTCCTCCTAACTGTCACTGTATCCATAATGACTGCAAGGTCTCTTGGATCAGGTAAGACTCCTATCTGGAAAAGTCTGGCTGAAACACGCTTCCCTGAAGTTATTAGGCGCCCCTCACTGGGTGCCAGTCCCAGTCTCTGTTGGTCTCCCAGCAGGGAACACTCTTCTCATTCAAATTTACTAGTGTTGCCCTCTAACCCCCCCATCACATTTGGAAACACCGGAGGCTTCAGAGCAGGTAGTCAGTAAATGTTACCAAATGAGAGAGAAATGATTTCACGCACATGTGTGTGTTTTTGAGGTCCCTAATTCTGCCTTGTATCCAGTAGATGTTATTTGACTGAAGAGAAACACTTTACCTGTGACATTTCTTTTTCCAGGGCTTAGTATACCTTCTCAAGCTTTAAATGTATGTTAAGAAAACCCCACAAAATCTTTTGTGGTCTCTGCAAAGCCTTATGGGCTAAGTGGTAGAGAAAATGGTAGAGAATCAGCATAACAACAAAATTGTAAACCATTAATAGCAACAAAGATCAGAGTGTAAGCATAACCAGCAAAAGGGAAGAAAAATATTTGCATATTGAAAACATTAAGGACACAAAGAATTTTGTTGAATTTTCCTTAAAGGTAGACAACTTTTAGTAGGTTTTTTCCTTTCAAAAAAATAAACAAATTGGAACATAAAATACATAATCTTAAGAGACATGGAAATGTAAGGGAAAAAAAAGCTGCAGGGAGGAAAATGTGAGGGAAAGTTAATAAATATATATTTTAACATATTTAGTATTAACACAAGTCTGTGCAGCAGAAAAAGCAGTTAAAACCAACAGGGAGTTATTTTACTTTAAAACCCTGTGTCACATTTTAAATAGCAACGTATATATGGTTAAAAATACAACTCAGCAGAAATTAAAGAACTGACACAGATTACTCTGTTAGAGGTCACATCTTAAATCTTTTACCTACCTTGAGCTTTAAATTTTAAATCGGACACAGTGGGAAGATTACTAAAGGAACATCAGGTGTTTGGCCTTGCCTCTAAGGAAGGTACTCCCCAAGTAGGAAGAGCTGTTGAATGTTCCACATATCCTCAGTTACATGAATCATTCCTACAATGGCAATTAATACTACTACTAAGAAACAGTGCAGAAGCCAGCTCTTTATTTGTTTTTTTTATGAATTACTTTAAACCAGGTTTGTTAAAACAGTTCAGTGTAGCTGACAGTGAATGTCTAACAGGAATGCATAGCAGACCATGTTAAAAATGTGGCATTGTCGCAAAGTACAGTAGGACTAAGACACCCTGCATTTAGCAGCACCTTTTTGTAACAGTAACTTACACATTAGCAGTAGAGAAAGGGCATAGAAAGACTGAAACGGGTCTGACGGAAACATACGGCTGTTAAACACATGGCTAGCATTTTCTAGGACGACTAAAAAAATCATGATTCTACAACTGAGTAGGTTACGATTAAGCCTTTGCTGTGTGAAGACTATACTTTTACATTCCACAAGTCAGTGAATCGCATCGTCCTTGGGACTGTTTCTTCATTTACCAATTCATTACACAGTTTACACATAGGCTTACTCTACAGATTTGATGTATGGATGCCAAACCCTTCAGTATAATTTTTGGAGGAATACTGAAACATTCCAAAGTCACCCACAGGGATGAAAAACCAGAGAGGGTCAGACTGGTAATCAGCCACATTTTGCTATGATGAAAGTTGAGCAGAAATATTACATAAATGTAATTGAAATATGGTTTCCCATCGCTGTGAGGATTTTGTCAAAAAGTTATATATTCTGACCACTTTTATATTTATTGAGTTTGATGTAAACAGTATAGAGCTAATTAACAAGTAAATTGCTTCTACGGGAAGTTTTTTGTATGTTAGCTGAGAAAATACTATACATGTAACTGATTTTTAAAACCGACTTTTCTTTAGGGTATGGTAAGTAGGGGGTTAAAACACTTTAAACTTACACAAGTCTAACAATATTTGGCAATAACTTGGATTATGCAAGGAAGCAAAACAAAAAAATAAAACTAGTATTTTGTTGAATAAGTTAATGTACAAATCTGAATTTACACATAGGCATTTTCCTGGGATAAACTCACTCAATACTGTCTTACCTATCCAGTCGTGACTGGACAAAATACACACTTAAAGAGACACAGAAAAAACCGTAGCATTAACACGCCAACAACATTGGAAGCTTCTTAACAGCATTGTCATTGAGGCATAGAGATAGTGTCTTCAGGGTGCCCCTGCAGGTAGGAAAATGTTCTCAACATTTTATTCATTGCAAGTCCCCCCCATTTTGCCCTGATTACTTCTGAAGAGCAGAAACTTTGGTTTAAGAAGCACTTCTGGGTACTGACAGTGAGACTGTGGGAGCTGGTGGTGGGGAAGAGCGGTGGGTGAGCTAGGAGAGAAACACCAGGAACAGTAAGTAGGCAAGCTTAGAAAATGAAGTGGGAGGAGTCATAAAAATTTATTTTCCCACGAAATAATTCCACAAGCTGTGTAAACGTTTCTTACTAAAACAAATAGCCTAACACACAATGATTGTACATTTCCAGTGAAACACTCACAGTAAAAGTTGCCTGTATTTTTACTCTCTAGGAGCAAAAACAAGGAGCCAGCAGATGAATGCTTTCCTAGTTACCTTTGGCAGCAAGCGTCCTCACATTCCCTGACTGCTCGATGGATTCTAAAGCGACACGGAGCACAAGGAGACACAAAGCCAGGTGGGCAGCATTCTCCATACCAGTCTCAAGTTTCTTCCTCGGTCTCAGGCACGCACTCACACACAGACACACACACGTGACACAGCGGGTTCCGGCTCAGATCCTCCAGTGCAGTGACTACAGCAGACACCAGCTACTCAGAATGTGTTCGTCACAATCAGTGTTAACTGTACGGAGTAGAACAACCTCTGGAGTTTGGTTATATTTACCATAATTTATGGTGAAAGTTATAAACTTACAAGGATGGTATAACATTCAGAAATCAAACCTTTTCAAGTCAAGCAATCACACATATTTACAATATGTACAGACTTTCTAAGAAGAATGAGGATAGTGTGTAGACAATGTTATTACAAATTTCCTGAATGTGGGCATTTCTAGTCCCTGTAATTCATAAAGCAAATCTGCTGACTTGGCATTAAGACTCTAAAATAGTGTGATCAAACGGATTTATATATATTATATATATAATTATAATAAGGTGTCTGCAGAAATAACATTTACAAACTGTCTATACAGTACACAGTACTAGTACATAGAAAATAGATTCTAACTTTATGATCCCCTTTGTGTAAGGCAAGACTGAATCTGTCTCCAAATTTAGTCAGCCAGAGGTACAAGCACGAAACAGTGGTCCATGAATGAATGAATATGCAAATAAGGTGCCTGCATATTAAAAATCTGGAGAAACAAACTCCACTTTCTTTCTATCTGTGCTGATTCTGGCTTGCTGGATACACTACATTTCTTAAAACACTAGTTATCACCTGGATGGCAACAGCTTTTGTTCAAGTGGCAGCTACCCGAGACAGTTTGTGAAGAGTCCAGTATAGAACCGGAGGACTGCAGCCGTACCAGGCCAATGGATACAGCACTTAAAAAAGAAAGTCTGTGAATTCTCTATTTCATGCTATTGCTATTCAAGCAACAGCAATACAAAATATTACAAGACAGATCACATATGATTGCAATAGATACCCCAAAGCTTTTGTTTGAGGGTGCTGTTATACAAGACTTCCAAAAAAAAAAAAAAAACACACACACCAAAGGGCAGAAGTCATTGGCGGATGTAGACATCCCTGTTCCACTCCCCGGCCTCATTCCGTTTTTTGGAGATGACGTCTCCATCCTTGTCACAGTAGCGATCCTTGGATTTATGGCGACTTCGCTGCCTGTTGCACTCGTTGTGGTCTTGTTCTCGGTCCGTGTCCCTGGAACGGTGCCGTGGCTCCCTGTGTCTATGGTCACTGCTCCCGTGGGTGTCATCTCTGTGGTTATGGTCACGGTGTGTGGCATAGTGGTCCACGTGTTCATGGGAATAATCTTCCTTGGGTTCCACGTAGGCTGAGTCTCGACTCTCCTGGGTCTCAGAATCAAATGTTTCTTGCCTGGAGAGGCCTCGGCTTGTCCCACTGCGATGGTTGTGGTGGGGGGCAGAGGAGGAAGAACGGTGCTGGGATTTCTTGACAGGTTCCGGGCAGGGTTCTTCTTCACCTTGGGAAGCAGAGCGATCGGTCTTCTGTTCACCTTGAGAACCCTGCCAAGGAGGGGACCACACGGGCATTAACCAAGGTCAGTGTGGAAGGAACTAGCACACTCTTTATCTGAAATGTTGAAATGAATTCTAACCTCTCTCAATTCCTGTGATAGTGTCCAGTGGCATTGGTAAGGTTTGTACTGTATATTAATTTGTAAGTGCCCAGAGCAGTGCACATAGAAATTAAAAAACAAACCCACGAAGAAGCAGCATTTTGTATATTCTTTTGTGGTTAAATACGCATGCAGGTCCCCAAGAGTTTTCAGCAGATGGATGGAACCTTAACTACCTCAGCTTAAGTAGATGTGGGAAGAAGATTAAGAAAAAGAACCCAAAATAATTAAAAATGCTTCAATCACAATATGGGATAGGCACTATTCTAGAGCCTTCCTATATAATTTATCTGCCAGCCCTATGAGATAAGGTCAACTCATAACAAAAGACAGGAGGTAAATCAGTTAATTATAAGAGATAGTCCACCCTCATTATTCCTGAGTTAAGAGCAGTTGGGGAACTTGGTGAAGGATGAAAATTGAGCTGGAGGTGGAGCCAGGACTGGAATCCAGGTGGTCTGCTTCCATAGCCCGTGCTATTGACTTGACTGGCCCTGTACTGTTCACAGTGCTTTTCTAACAGGTTAACAGCTTATGCTGGACTTGGTTAAATGGTTTATAATGTTGGCCTAGGGCAGCGGTTCTCAACCTGTGGGTCGCGACCCCTTTGTTCAACCCTTTCAAAAAGTGGTCGCCTCAATTCCTGCTGCATATCAAATGTTGACATTACGATTTAGAACAGCAGCAAAATTACAGTTAAGAAGTAGTAATGAAACTAAGTTTATGGTTGGGGGTCACAGCATTAGGAAGGCTGAGAACCACTGGTCTGGGGGTAGAGTTAACGTATGGGGAATAAGCCCCATGCTGGGTCTCTGGGTTTGGAGCTCAGTGGTCTTCCCTTAAGCAGCCTAGGTTCTCTTTGAAGACTGTTTAAAAAAAAAAATCCCCTTACCTGTGAATTAGGGGCCAGGGTTGGGCTAAGAGGCAGAGTGGAAGTGGCTAAAGTCCGGCTAAGGAGAGGGTTGGGAAGATTGGTGCTGGGAGGGTGGGTGGCCTTCCAGTAGGCCTCCAGGTAATCGGCCAGGTGCTCACAAGCATCCTCAAGCTGGTTCTCATCCAAGATCACATCAAACAGCTCCTGCAGGGGCAGACATTTCAGATAGCACAGTTATGCCAGCCTAGGGCTGAGGTCCTGCCCCCTCCCCCAAATCCCAAAAATGAGGGAGAGAAGGGCAGAGGAGCTGGCCCCCTAGCTACTGTATCTGCTCGGAGTCACCTGCTCCTGCCTTTCTCCGTGTTGCAGACACTGAATGTATAACCAGTAACAACCCCCAGAAAATGAACAGGCTTCATAATAGAAAACTTTTCTGTGCTGTCTCACTCTTAACAATGAAAAAGATGTAAAAAAAAATTTTGGACCCATGATCTTGTGTTAGATATTAACAAAATGAAATCACCGTGGGATCCTTCATTTCTTTGGAACAAATACCCCTTGAAGTAATTAGGAGTCTTTTCCCTGACAGGTGTTTGACCATCTGTTTTTTGTTTGCTTATCTGTAAAAATGCAATGCCAGGTCTGATCTTTTCAACTGGATTATGCCCTATATAGAGAGAGAACTTACTGGAGGACATTGAGCCAATTTATCAGCTGCTACCATCTGGACATTGAGGTGTTTCGCTTGCGATTTCCCTCGAGATTTTATTAACCTTTGTAATACCTGTAAAAGATAGGAATTTTTAACAGGAATATCTTTACTCATACAAACTACAAGGCACAATGCTGATTCCCTTCTCTGGGGTCTTTTTCTACATGCATATAGGACCTTTTTATATATACAATAAAGACTTATAATAGAGCTAGAAAATACACTGTATCAGGTCATCTGCAAAATGAACATGTGAACGTAAATCTCAGTGTAAGCTTTAAGGACAAGCATGGAGCTTTTTTTTTTTTTTGGCTACCTGTAGTTCAGATATTTTGTCTCAAAACCTTTCAAGGTTTTAAAAAATTGTTGAGAACCCCAAAGAATTTTAATTTTTAATGTTAATATGGTAAGTATTTAAATAAAAACTAGAAAGTCTAACAACATTAATGTAAAAGTAATAAATGTGTTATATGTTAACATAACTTAATATAAAAATAGGTGCATGTTTTTCTTCTTTTACAAACCTCTCTAATGCCTGGCTTCACAGAAACTCAGAAGGTCTGCCTGCTTCTCTATTCAATCTTCTCCAGTCTACTACAATGTATTATTTTGTTTGAAATATGCAAACAAAATCCAACCTCCTACAGATGTTATTGAGAATAGGAGGCATACTTTAGTAGCCTTCCCAGATAATTGTGGATGTTCCTCTTTGATACCAAAACTCAACAAGTGGTGATTTTTTTTTTTTTTTTTTTTTTTTGTTTGAGACGGAGCCTCAAGCTATCCCCCTGGGTAGAGTGCCATGGCATTACAGCTCATAGCAACCTCCGACTCCTGGGCTCAAGCGAGTCTCCTGCCTCCGCCTCCCAAGTAGCTGGGACCACAGGCACCTGCCCACAACGCCCGGCCATTTTTTGGTTGCAGCCATCATTGTTGTTTGGCAGGCCCGGGCTGGGGATTTGAACCCACCACCTTAGGTGTATGTGGCTGGCACCTTAGCCGACTGAGCCACAGGCGCTGAGCCAAGTGGTGATTTTTTTTAAAGACTAGTTGGCATGTGGCATCTGGAAACATATCAGTGAAGTAACTCAATACCTTGAAATTAACATTATTCATTGACTTCAAAAATATTGGTTCCCTGAGTTCTTTTACTGGTAACACATACTGTTAGATGTTCTCCTTGTAGCGATAGGCTCAATTTTTTTTTTTTTTTGTGTTAAGACTCAGGGTCTTGCTGACTGGCCACTGCAGGGCATGCTGTGTTAACAGATATCATCAGCTCAGAGGAAAAGTCCGAGTTGTCCACTCAGCCTAGTGCAGCAACAGCACATAGAGCTCAGTCAGTGCTGTTGGTCAAGGACACGATTTGAGAGGCCAAAGGCCCCACAGACCATGGGCAGGTAGGAGGCAGTTGAGACCATGGCCTCCATGATCAATAAACATTGCTGTCCCTGAACCAACAACAACAACAAAAGACTCAGGGTCTTGTTCTATTGCTCAGGCTGGGGTGCAGTGGTGGGATCATAGCTCACTGTAACCTCCAGTTGCTGGGCCCAAACAATTCTTTTGTGTCAGCTTCTCCACTAAGCTGGGACTACAAGTATATGCCATTATACCCAGGCAATTTATTTTTTTAGAGACAGAATCTCACTTTGTCACCCTCGGTTAGAGTGCTGTGGCATCACAGCTCACAACAACCTCCAGCTCTAGGACTTAGGTGATTCTCTCACCTCAGGTGCCCAGCAATTTTTTTGTTGCAGTTTGGCTGGGGCCGGTGCCCTACTCACTGAGCCACAGGCACTGCCCAAACCCAGGCAATTTAAAAACAATTTTTTGTTGTTGCATATCTCACTACATTGCTGAGGTTGGTCCAAACTCCTGACCTCATACAATTCTCCTGTCTTGGCCTCACAAAGTGTTAGGATCACAGACATGAACCACCATGCTCAACCGGCAGGCTCACTTTGTTCAAAAAAATGAATAAGAACAGCCTGTCAGTTCTGTGAGATAAAAATGGTGTTCCATGAAAAAGTGGTTAGTTTAATTTATATCTCAAATAATCACATCAGTGCTTGTCCTTCAAAGAGAGACTTATTTTGGTATGTACTCTCTATTTCATGAGACAGAATATTAAAAAGACTCATACTAAAGAGTCAAAAAAAAATTTTTTTTTTTTTTTGAGACAGAGCCTCAAGCTGTCCCCCTGGGTAGAGTGCCATGGCATCACAGCTCATAGCAACCTCCAACTCCTGGGCTCAAGCGAGTCTCCTGCCTCCGCCTCCCAAGTAGCTGGGACCACA
>CAUYQV010176004.1:0-51381 GCA_963574575.1 Galagoides demidoff
TCTTTTCTTTTTTTTTTTTTGAGACAGAGCCTCAAGCTATCTCCCTGGGTAGAGTGCCATGGCATCACAGCTCACAGCAACCTCCAACTCCTGGGCTCAAGCGAGTCTCCTGCCTCCGCCTCCCAAGTAGCTGGGACCACAAGCACCCGCCACAACGCCCGGCCATTTTTTGGTTGCAGCCATTATTGTTGTTTGGCGGGCCCAAGCTGGGGATTCGAACCTGCCACCTTAGGTGTACGTGGCTGGCGCCTTGGCCGATTGAGCCACAGGCGCCGAGCTGATTCTTAAATCTTAACAGGATTCAGCCCCAAACCTAATTTCTTTAACCCTGTATTGACCGAGTTGATTAGCAACCGTTGATCTTAACCCAGAGGTGCTTGGTGAAAGCAGGTTATTCTACTCAGCCAGATTACAAGCAAAAGAACCAATTTTTTAGTAATCTTTGCACATTTAAAATATAATATCCGAATGCAACTTTTTCAACTGTGTATTTCCTTATAACTATACAGAAAATAATGGTATCTAAAATCAATTTTCTCTGAATTTTGACATTTTCAAAATGGAACGGGTGGAGGAAGAAAGGATGAGCAGAAAGAGCAAGGGAGGAAATAAAATGTCACTTTCCCTTCCCTTTTGACAAGCAGCGTTTCTTTACCTTTTCTACTCTATTATAAATTTATCTTTTTATTTTTAATGTATTTTTAATTAACAGATGATTGTACATATTTTTTGGTACAATGTGATGTTTTGATCTATGTATACACTACATAAAGATTCAATCAAGCAAATTAATATATCCATCACCTCCCCAATTTTTCATTCAATCATAGATTTCTGCCCAAAGGGCCTTTAATGGGTTTATGTGTTTAAGAGAGGAAGGCTAAAGCAATAACACTGATAATTCAGATGTAGGAAACTGGAACAAAGATCGTCATAGCAAAAATGAGAAAGAAATAGTCAAAGCTATTTTTCCCGACCCCTCCTTAAACGTGAGCTTGTCATTTCAATTAATATACGTTAATAGTAGGAGTATTATGAGATGGTGGTTTACACAAAATGTCATTTAAATGAAAAGGAAAGTTTTCCATCTCATTTGAAACTTTTCATTATTTTAAAGGATTCCCATCTCAAATTCCATTTACACTTTCAAATTGTGCACAGCAAATTGTGTTTCTCTTATTATCCCCTGTTCAGTGAAGTGGTTCCTTACATGTGGTAACATCTGAAGAAAATAAGTGATAATTCACAATGTCTCCTTTTATGATAGAACTTGGTTTCAAAGTTTAATACAAAAGATCCTCACTGTCCCTGTTCCTCATTACGAGGCATCTATTAAAAAATAATCTGTTCTCAGAAACTCAAAATTTTAAAACAAAGGCTCTAACCAAAGGGGCTGGCAATAGTCAAAGATAAGCTGTTATTTTGGGGTGTCGGAAGACAGATACTAGAGAGCTATATCCCAATTGGTGTGTGTGAGTGAGTTCTGTAATGTTCTGTATTGTAAAACTATTCTCCCTCAGTTTGGCAGGGCTAATGCTTCTAGATACAGAACCTAGTCTCTTCCTGTTGCCACTCCCTAAAGAGAAGCTTTAAGCGGAGGGTCTGTTCCTTGATCCTCAGACTGCTGGTGATGATTTAAGAATTGTCAATGGATTTCACAAATTACCACACATAGAAGCCTAATGCTAATAGCATACAGCGTGCATTTCTGTATCCCCACCCACCCCTATTTCCAAATCATTGTTTTGGAACACAATATACAGTATTACCTCAAAACGTAGGAAGGTCTCAACAAGCAGGGGTAGCCCACAGATTTTGCAAATTCCAGGGCTTCATTCTAATTAATAGAACCAGAGATGATAAAAGTATGAATAGTTTAAAATACGCAACAAAATTGCAGAATGACAGCGTTAAATCCATATTGTCCTACGATATTGCAACATTTTATTCTTTTTCTCAAAAGATACTACCAAAATGTATATTGGACATTGAAATACATGTATATTCTGGATTCTGATTCTAAATACCAAATCTAGCTCAAAAATGGTTTGAACATCCTTTCATGGTCTGACTCTCAATGAGAATCCTGCTATTAATTTATAATCAGCCTTTAACTGTGATCATAGAAATACAGCAACTTTAAAGTAAATTTGCTAAGTATGGTACATTCTGTCTGCCCTGTAGTTAACATCCCCAGTAGTTAACATTCAGGTTACAACTCTTCACACACACACAAAAAAAGTTACAAGAGACACTTGTTTCTCCCTTACCAAAGTATTAACAGCTTTCCACGGTGCCTGAGCCACCTTCAGCTCATCCAGGACTGCTGAGAAGATGGATCGATCCTCAGCCCTGTCAATCTGCAGAGGGCTCGTGCCCATGATCTTTACGCCATTCTTATACAGAGGGACGGCCAAGTTGTTTGGAATCTGGCCCCCAACGGATATGATGCAGCCGCCACACGCCTGGAAAAGAAGTATATATTATCAGCCATGGTAGTACTTCCTTACCCATGGACAACCGTGCTCACATAGCCTTCATGCTCTTACTGACAAGGCTTAACCTGATGGTCACAGTCTCATCTCTATCAATGGATAATATTACATTATGCCACGAAGAGAGACACATCCCTGGTATTGACATCCCAGGTACTTAAATGTCAAAATCCACGTGAGACTTCCACACAACTACACATGACCATCACTTGTGACATTAGTATGTGCGACAATTGGGAAAACAATTAGTTTTCACCCTGTACTCCATCCTATAATCGATTAATTCCTGTACTACTGTCGTAGCTTCCTAAACTGGTACCAATATCTCCCCCCAGCACTCTCCTCTACTGTTCCCCAGCACCTCACACGCAGATTAGCACCCCACAAGATTGCTTCATCACTTTAGCACTGTGCTGAGAGTTCGCCAATGGTTTTCATTGCCTGGAGGATAAGGACACCCAGAACTTTCTAGTCTTATCTATCATCATCCTCTCAGCCTCAGGAGGACTACTCATTATCCTCCACCAGGTAGACTCCCAGCTGCAAACTCTCTGCTTGTCTGGCTGTTGTTTCTGTTCCTCTCTTCCCTGGTTTATCTTGCCTCGACCACCCTTAACTAAGTCCGTTCTAAATTCCACCTACGACTTTGGGAAGCTAATCCACCACTCTCTCTCCTTTGCGGAGAGATTGATTTCAGTTCCTGTTTCCTTACTGTTTCCTTTACAAGCTGTGCCTTAATTGCAATGTTTGGGTACTATATGATTTCCTTGCTTAAAACCAAATTTCCTATTAGCAGTCAAAACTGCAAGATAAAAAACAAATTAGCCTAGAAAATCCCAAAGGGAGAGCGAACCAGTGTGAGATGGAAGGGCAGTGCCTTTGCAGTTTCAAGTCCCTTTCAAGCTTGGGTCTCTCTGTAACCTTCTGCCCCCACTTAAATTCAGTTTTTTTTCCTATGAAATTAAGATAACGCCTGCCTTCTTCACAAGGTTGCCAGTTAGATCAAATAAGATAATAAATATTAAAGGTCTTCTATGCTGGTTCAGCACCTGTGGCTCAAGTGGCTAAGGTGCCAGCCACATACACCTAAGGTGGCAGGTTCGAATCCAGCCCAGGCCTGCCAAACAACATTGACAGCTGCAACCAAAAATAGCCGGGCATTGTGGTCCCAGCTACTTGGGAGGCTGAGGCAGGAGACTCACTTGAGCCCAGGAGTTGGAAGCTGCTGTGAGCTGTGATGCCACAGCACTCTACCCAGGGGGACAGCTTGAGGCTCTGTCTCAAAAAAAAAAAAAAAAGGTCTTCTATGCTGTCAGTGTATTTTAAAAAGACATGATTATTAATATCAAAAATATTATATTATCTGATAGGCCATCGAGCTTTACATAATTTGTGTTTGCCCTAATGACCCACTAATGACTATTAGTAGAATTGCTGAAATGATATGTATGTGCCAAGTATACTTTGTCATTACTTACAGCCATTCTGAAATGCTCTTATAAGTGATGAAGCTAATTTCTCTCTGATGAGAGAAATTATAGTACTTCCTAAACAAACACCCTGCAATTGGGTGCTTAAAGGCATTGTAAATGGTATTGAAATTAATAATCCACTACTTTGCATATTTATAAGTATACTTAAGCTACTTTTATCATCATTTCAAAATATGTTCAATAGACATTTTTATAAAACCTTTAAAAAGAATCATTCTCTTTATCACTTTTATTATTTTTGGTTTATTAGCAGTGTTACTAATGTGTCTGAGGCTGAAAAAGAAATTCTTCAATTGAGTGTATACAAAAAGTCTCATCTTAATTATTTCAATGTAATTTTTAAAAGTTAAAGGAGAAGTAGCCACTTATGAGAAAGAGTTGGTGCCAAATTGGACTCAAAAGGACCTTAAAGTTGAAGTAAGAGGCTTTAATTAACAAACACATCAATATTTTTCAAAATGGCTCCATTCAATTGATTTATATTTTTCAAGAAATTAACAACTTTCAAAACAATAGCAAGATAAGAGCTCTAATCTTTATTACTCTTTATTGAGGACTCTGCTGTATATCTTGGACTATTTGTTTCAATCTTTATAATATCCTTCTGAGGTGATTATTATTATTATTCTCATTTTACAGCAAAGGAAACTAAAACTCAATGCAGGCAAAGTGATATGCCCACACTGGTTATCCAGCAAATACATATATAGAGATTTTGTGTGAACTCTGGTCTATGGATTGTAAACCAGTTACACTCAAGTCATTTGCCAAATATTTGAATCTTAAGCTAAGTCTACTTTTCTGGCTGGTTTCAGAAGTGGTTAATGTTAGAGAAAAAAAAGCAAAGCTATTTTTAGAACATTCTTTTGGAAAAGAGGTAGACCAAATTCTCATTGACCTCCAGAATCTGAGATCGCCACCAGTAAGACGTATCATGTCCACAGGAATGTTTTAGTACAACCAGGCTTTGCCCACACAGCAGAAGGAATTCAGTAAGACAATGTTTGTAGGATGAAGTTAATGGAGCTCCTTTTCATGGAAGAGTCCAACTTAAAATTGGCCCCAACTCATAGGGACACACGGACAGAACCTGGGATACCTAACAGCTAAGTCATCATCATCAAGATAATCAATTATTCCTGACTTACTCAAAGTACTCTACTGAAATAAAATATTCTAAAGCTCAGATTTTTTTTCACAGATTTTTAAACTATTTAGGCTTCAAGTCATCAATTAGGTTCCCAAAGTTCCATTGATCTTACCTAGACTTGTTTGTATCTTTTTTACCTATCTTAGTTTTCTATTTTTTTAAATTTATTTACTTTTTTTTTTTTTTTTTTGCAGTGCAGTTTTTGGCTGGGGCTGGGTTTGAACCCACCACCTCCAGCATTTGGGGTCAGCACCCTACTCCTTTGAGCCACAGGCACCGCCCCAGTTTTCTATTTTTTTAACCTGATATCACTAGCTAACACACCACCAGAATATTACTGAAAAGATATTTAAGTTGCAATCACACAACAAATTTATTTTCAACAGTAAAAAATTATAAAGAAAACTTTAAATATATGAGAATATCTTAGCTTCTCCTACCCACTAGTCACTTTGGTCAGTACTTGTTTTATGAATAAATTAAACATAGTATTATACACAAAATGCAATGTGAGAAAATTTATCTGACTGGCAGAAATAGTATTTGCCTCATTAAAAAGGGCTCTGATTTTTTCAAATTCATGGATTGTCTCCAGTTTCCAAAATTCCATTATCTATACATCTGCCAACGAGAATGTTCGTGCTTTATATTTAAGTAACTTACAATTCAGTAAAAGATGGTTTATATTTTAGTGAGGCTCACAGGATAATATTTAATTACAATTAAACTAAATGCTAGAAATGAACTCCATTTCTGTTTTGAGTCATGCATTCTTTAGTGGGTTTTGCTTATCATTAATTGATGTCCATCATTATTTCGTTCACTTAACTCAGATTTGTTACAGAAGTACCATTGTCTACACATAATATTCTATGTTCTTCAACAGGACATTTGAAACTACTTCATGATATATAGTAACACTATACTTTAAATGCCAATTTGTTTTAAAGACAGGCCAACCTATTTCTTTGTATCGTACTGACTTCAGTTACAATAAAATGGTCCTATTAATAGCCATGTGTAACTGTATATAAAAGCAGTCAAGGATATTTCTAATTTCCCCTCAAACCATTTCACAGGAAAATAATTATGTTTCAAATGCCTGCTGCTATTGCCTCTAATGCCTTTTAATATTTTTTAAAATGAGCCTTTGATTTTTCACATATTTATATGATGGATCTCAGTGTAATTATTAATGTCTTGAAGGTAGGGGCCTGTTTTTAGAGGTATCATGCTGGACCTGCATTTATAAGGTGCTCAAAAAATGTAGAATGTATGTGTTTCAATACCCACTTATATAAGTGAAAAGAATGTTAAGGAGTCATGAGAAAAACCACGTTAGAGAAAGAATAAAAAATGTGTACGCTCTACCTAATGAAATTATTGAAAGGTTAGTAGGGTAGGCTCAAATATACAGCTATTATCATACATCCACCCTAAGTTTGTCCATTTTTCTTTATAATGGTAAAATCATCACAGGGGTGTATTATATTTTATACTTGACACTGTGACTTCAATTACAAATTCCATGTTAACGTCATAGAAGCTGCGAGTAGGACGCTTCTACACTCATGTAATTAATTAACAAAAAAGATGACACATAGAGAATTTAAGTAACCTGCAAAGTCAATGACTCTTCAAGAAAAACCTAGAATTCAAAAATTGTGGCTTCAATTCAGTACTTTTTTTCCTCTAAGTGACCATATTTTACACACAGGGATGATTTTCTGTGGCAGTCATCATCTGTGATAAGGAATTAACTATAATGACATCAAAAACATAACTTCTGGACACCACTCTGAAATTGTCCAGCAGTTATTTTTCTAAGTGTAAGATGATTTAACTTGTTCTACAGACCTGCAGGAACCTGTGATTGCATGAATGCTCAGTGAAGACGCACTCAATAATGTTGGATGGGAATGGAGCGGCAACCGTGAGTGAAGGCAACAAACCAACCAAATCACTCAAAAGTTAAATGGACTCAATGATGTTACACTGAAGACTAACAGCTTCATCTGGTGCAGCTAGAACTTACCTGGTCTTCTGGGAACAATTAACTCTCTACTGGGACCTGTTCACCATTAAACTGTATCACATGAACAAGAACGAGGCTGTTTGTTGTATGACTAAATGACCAATTTTGCAAAATATTTATGAGGGGCCATCTTGTACTAGTAAACACGCAGTTGGCACTTGTTACCAAGCAGAGTTTTCAAAACGAAAGCTTTGAAAATAAAAAGTAAATCTTATATGAAAAATACTCATCCTCTGCCAGGACCTCAAATAGGTCTGAAGTGATTTTTTGTTTTCTTAAGTTTCACCATAAAATTAGGCAATGGGAGACACTGGCAGCGCTTTCTCCTAAGGTGAATTACAATGCAAATCTACATTCATAAATACACATACATAAAGAAGACACTGCATATATCTTCTTTTTTTTTTCTTTTCTTACCTCCTGATGGTAGATGTCTAGTATTCTCTCCAAAGACAACTCTTCAAAGTACAGTTTGTCACACTCGTCAAAGTCCGTGCTCACAGTCTCAGGGTTGCAATTCACCACCACTGTCTTCTTGCCAAGTTGACGCAGTGTGCGGATACTGGAGACGGCACACCAATCAAATTCCACACTGCTGCCTGCAGAGACGATGAGATGGGGAAAGGGATGAGAGAAGCTTAAAGCTACAGGACAGAAGCATAAATATGTCGCTAGTCAGTCCACATTAAGGAAGCGAATGCCTTTCAATTCAATTTTTAAAACTCCAAGATATAAACTTGAGACTCATGATGCATACTATATGAATAGGAGGAAATCACAGACTAATTAAACAGCAACGAAATGTTGGCTTGTTTTATCTGCTATATTCTGCAATAGGTAATCTCCATATGTGAAGCATTCAGAACCTCAGTGTCAATGGAAGGTAATTTTAATGATAAAAATAATCTTGACTTACTGAAAAGAAATTCAAAGTGAACATATTGACCTCTATACATAAAAATAGTTAATCCAGTAATCACAGTACTTGAGTTTCAGTCCTTGCCCTTAATCTGGTGTCTAACAGCAAAACCCAGTGATCCCTGAAAGGGCTTGCAGCTCTGACACACTGTGATTTACTGAAAAGTCCTATCCTTTCCAAGTATATCCTTTCAATCTTGGCAAGGCCACCCCACACAGAGTAAGTGACCTTCTATTAAGAAATCTGAAGTACTGTATAATCATGCTTCAAAATATCAGCTCTACTGGGAAACCGTGGAACTGGAAGTCCTGTACCTTGTACTGATTTTTTGCATTAGAACATTGTCTCAAAAAAATTCTTGTCAAAATATATTATCCAAACATAGCACCATGTTAATTCTCACTGTCAAGTAAACGTACACTTGATTATCAGCCCAGCTAGGCTTCTCTGAATCACAATGCAATGCAAAAGTTTTTGCATAAATTAGGTAAAATTTGGAAAAGGATGGGGAAATGATCCAGGGAGGAGAAGAGCAGATCCTGGTAAGGTATTGAGGATATTTACCCTCAGATAACTGCTATCATCTAAGTGTATCCCCCCAAATTCATGTGTTAGAAACCTAATCCTCAGTGCAACAGTGCTAGGAGGTGGGGCCTTTTAGGAGCTATTTAATCATGGATGGATTAATGCCATTGTAACAGTGCTTAATGGACAAAGTCTGATCCCGTTTTGCCCTCTGCCTTCTGCCGTGTGAGAACATAGCATTCCTTCCCTCTAGAGGACACAGAGTTTTAGGTGTCTTCTTAGAAGCAGAAACCTAACTCTCAGCAGATAACTGAGCCTCCCAGCCATTTGACTTTGGACTTCCCTGCCCCTAGGACGATGAGAAATAAACTTCTATTCCTTATAAATTACCCCATCTCAGGAATTTTGTAATAGCAACACAAATGGACTGAGGCAATAACTAAGGCTGTACAAATTGGTAAACTCGCATATTCTGAAGCACTTAGTTAACTGTAAAAACTAAAATAAACTATGCTTACAGTAACAGAACAAGACTACAAACATTCAAATCATATATTTTAACATTTCCACATTAGATTGCCTTGATGAGACTATATGTTAAACACACTTGATGACTAAGGTCACATTGTCCATTTAATAAATACTTTGCAACTGTTATAGATCCTGAGTGGCTATTAAATATCTAATTTTAATTAAGTAGGGCAAAAATGTCCCAATCTCTGGTATGTTTATATTATATTAAATAAAATGCTCTACCCATGGACCAATAAGCTAAGATCTTTGCATTTGATGTAAACAAGAGTAATAAGTTAGATCACAGATTGTATCTGCAAGGAAATTTCTGGCTAATGTATAAATTCCTTGAGCAAATGGAGATCCTCATGAAAAGCTATGTAAAAGAGAAAAAGTCACAAGTCAATTCCATTCTTTGAACCCAGTGAGAGATCCAATTTAGTTAATGAGGTTGAAAATGATAAAGGAGTGACATGATGAAATGATAGGAGATGAAATTTGTAGCTGAGACCTCCCTCTGAATGTCCATATACAACCAAAGAGTTGTATATGTTTGGGTTTTATCTTTTTTTTAGCGACAGAGTGTCACTTTATCATGCGCTTGGTAGAGTGCTGCGGCATCACAGCTCACAGCAACCTCCAACTCCTGGGCTTAAGCAATTCACTTGCCTCCCAAGTACCTGGGACTACAGGTGCCCACCAGAATGCCCGGCTGTTTTTGTTGTTATTGTTGCAGTTTGGTTGGGGCCAGGTTTGAACCCACCACCCTTGGTATATGGGGCTGGCACCCTACCCACAGGCACCGCCCTATGTTTGGGTTTTATCTTTTTTAACCATAGTTTCCTAATTTGTAAAACATCAATTCTAATAGGCAAACCTTCAATTCTAATAGCATTTGGCATAGTTCTTGGAATAATGGAATTAACATTTGTGAAGCGTTCTATTTAAATCATAAAAGTCCTATGTAAACATAAGTTTTCACTTTACCAATGTGATATGGGCCACAGCCCAGCACCATCATTCCGTGGTCATCAAAATTGATATCATGCTCCTGAGGGGAAAAAATGGAAAAATGGTTTTGTGTTATTATTCTATTTAATTAAACTATTTTCCCATCTTTAAGCGTGTCTTTTTTATTATTCCTCTAGTTTATTTGCATCCTCTATTAGTCTCTGGGAACCCATAAGTATAAAGAGTTATACAAGATCTATCAACCTTTAAAACATAGATGTAGCTCAGTATTTTTGAATTAGTCAGGAAACAGAGCTCATGTAATCATTGTCTTTATCATCTTCTCTCTTGTTTATTTTAATTATCTTAAGGCAGTTCTTATAAGACTAAGTATAGAAACACACCATTGCATCTGACTCCCACAGTTATTACTTTGGTAAGCAAAGATGCAAAAAATATATATTCCCTAACATGGACCATGTAGTAAGTCAAGATCCATCCAGGTATGGCAGCTTGGCAATTCTTACCTGACCATTGTAGGTAATATAGAGGTAGTTTGTTACTGAGGGGTATTCTGCAGCCAGTGTGTCAATCTGCAAGAGAAAATAAATTAAAAAATAAGCAAATAAATAAGGATTTTATTTCTTTCTCTATTAAATATTTTTTTCAAAACTGTAGGTTTTCTTGTGCTCCATTGATATGCCTTTAATGTCTATTTCTGTCAAGTACAAACACTGGAAAAGGCATATTCACTCTATTTGCTTTCTAATCCTGAAAATGAGAGAGGGAAAACCAACAATGAAGTGATCTAGCTATCAGTTTGCCAATACATAGCTGCATACAATCTAGAACATCATTGGATCACTCCAGTAGTCCCTCTCATCGACACGACAAAGTGGTCCTCTAGTCAATGGTGACCGGGAAGACTTACCCAGCTATCTGGCTAAAAAAGCTGTGTGGGAAAATCAAAATCAGAGCAAAATGACCTACATGTAAGGATGTCTTTGGTTTGCAAATTAATGCAGAAGGTTGAAGTTACCTGTGGCACTGAACAATGAAATGACACAAATACCATAAAGCATGGTGGGAAGAGGGGTGGAGAGCAGAGAACAGGATCTCATTGAACCCGTTTGGAAATCAATTCAACTCTCTAGGGCCAGTAGCTCAGCTTAGTGAGCAGGAATCTGGGGCCGGCAGGGCAAGCTGGTGTAAGGCAGGTGAGAAGGGAGAAAGATAATAACTGCTGAGTGGAAAATATTTAGCATCGAGCTTGAGACCTAAGGGTATGCATGGGCCCTCTGAGCACCAGAGAAAAGTCAATGATTTTAAAGGACAAAAAGCAGCTGGTGGTACTTTAAGCCAAGACATCCTTTCCATTAAAGGCCAAGGGAAAAAAAATATATAGAAACACAAGGCACACCTATGAATGTTCATGTAATTGTCATGAATACTAGATGAGCTCATTATGCCCAGCCCTATCACAATGAATACTAAATGAACCACAATGATGGGGCACTTAAAATAAAGTATTACCCTGTAAAAAGTTAGTGCCATCAGAGATAACTATTCTTTTCAAGAGGGTCAGCCACCATGCTAGAATATTTCAAGCCCTTCTATTACACTAAGGATTTCTCTCATTACACATATATTTGGACACAGGTCAAAAAGCAGAGGAAAGGTCATTTTGATCTTTTTTTTTTCATTTAGGCCAAGAAAATCAGACACACACTTTCATCATCACATCTTGGTGTCCCTTCAAACTCCCCCTTTTTAAGCATAAATCAATCCTGGGCCGAATAAAATTGTTGACATCCTGGGCATTGATTGGACAAACAGAGTCACTTTCTAATCTCACCTCTCCTTACTGAATGGCTTTTTGAGTTGGTGCCTACATGTTACCACAGAAATTCAGGAGAAAAAAATGGGAAATTCCTTTACCTGTTTCACCCAAGGGTGGATGTTTTTCTTTAACCTTAGCTCCCTGGTCTGGGCTTCAGTGAGCCCTAGGCATTTTGAAATCTGCTTGTCTGAGAACCCGATCTCCTTTGCCCTTTTGAGGGTTTCTTCTGGAACGGATTCACTAGAATTTAACAGAAAAGATAGATTCATGTTGAGATCAAACAATAAAGGCCAATGCCACAATTCCCCCTTAAAGTAACCAAAGGCACCTGATTGTCCAACTTCGAACATGTCTAGGGCCCCTTATCTTTTAAAAATACACAAAGAAATAACACACTACCCCAGCCTCTGAGAAGTCTTTTGCATTTGCAAAGCTGACCTTCTCTGTGATCTCCTACTATGACACCCTCAGAACCCTCTCCCCTGCTTATTTCTTTTTTTAAAAAATTGGCACCTGCATTTACCATGCTAATAAGTTCACTTGTTCAGTAATAATCAGAGACCTCCTTCTCTAAATCCATCAGCCTTTTCTCCATATCCATTTTCTTCAACCTGTCATCCCATGACCATTTTGGGGTTCCATCCTTTAAAGATACCTCCCCTGGCTTCTATTAAAGTTGCTTCTCACCCTACTTTATTACACACAACAACTACTTAGTAGTTTTTTCTCGCCAAGGCTCTACCTCTCTTATCTCCCTAAGTCTGACTACCTTCTCTCCATGTAGAGAGAAGCCACTATCCTGGGCTCCAATAAGCATGTCTAGTTGATGATTCTCAAACCCAGGCCTCTTCCCCGATGCTGTGATCCAGGTCTTATGCACACGCACTTTGAGAATCTTCTTCACCTGAGGGTTCCAGCATACGTCGGACTGGATACCCTCCCGAGAGAGACGTCCTTTATGAACTGATATCACACATGTTGAGAAGATAATCTTGTGGTTTTATAATTATTTTCCACTCAAGCTAGATTTGTCTTATTTTCCCATGCTCATTTCCATAATGTAGACTTATTCACGTGGATTCTCTCAACTTTGGCATTCTTTTAACCTTTCTAAATCTCCCCCCCAAGCCCCAAGCAAGCCTTGGGGCTAAAGTTCAGCTAATGTGCAGCCTGAGTTTGCTGTCCCTGCACTCATTTCCCCATGCTTTTAACTGCCCTTTTCATTGGATGAACATGAGCCATGAACATAGTCAGAATACAATTTTGCATGCAGTCATCACCTAACATCTTTAATGTCTCTTAACTTTTATTCACTGATCAATCTTTTTCCTGCTACATTTAAATTCCATGTGGGCAAAAAATACATCTGGTTCATTTACCAGATTACTCGTAATGCCTGGCACATTATCTGGCCCATAATAACATTCAATAAATATTTATGAATATACATAAGTGAAGGCCAAAGATAAATGATGTGATTTATATATATTCATATAAATGATTATAAATATAAATTGTAAATATAAATAAATGAAGAAATATAAATGAAAGAAACAACTCTCTAGCATTTTCATTTTACAGAGAAGACAAAAGTGATTGAAATCAGCTCATAACTAGACTTCAAACTGCACACAAAAATAATTTGCATAGCGTTAAGGGACCGAAGAATCAAATACTACTGTAAAAGCATCACTACCCAAATACCTGTGGGCCAGTTATTTCAAGCCATAGTCAGTAAAATAAAATTCAATTATAACTATTTGATACTTAATACAATGAGATTAAAATATAACAGCATGTTGCCAGAATATCTAACTTGCATTAAATAAAACGTTTTCATGAAATCCAGCTAGTGAAATGTGGCTATATTAAATCTATTGCATTTTATTCATTCTAATCTTTAATCTTCCTTTTTTAATTAACTCATATTTGAATTTAAGGAAGAGTGGGTTAAGCTGATATATATAATGGCTATTTCTCTGGCTGTCTGATATCAGTATGAGTTTGGATATTCGTGGCTGACACTCTTCCTAGCCTTTCTGCTTTATCTATTGCACCTAAATTCCCTTCTGTCTCAAATCAGTGCATCCATTCTCCCAATGAATAGAATTCCTTCTCCTTTTATTCCAGTGTTGAATTTTAATTTTCCCAAGCATTTGATAAGCCTTCCCTCAAGGTAATACATTTTCCTGTCAAATTATTGAACATAACCTGATAACAAATGTTATTACTGACCTAATGTGTGTGCCAAGCCCTGAGCTTATATGCCCTAGAACTGTGCTGTCCAATATGGAAGCCCCTTGGCTAGCACATGTGGTTATTTAAATTTGAAAGTTATCGAACTAAAATTTTTAAAAACTGAAAAGTTAGATTTACAATCACCCTAGCCGCATTTTGAGTGCTCCCTAGGCACTCGTGGCCAGTGGCTACTACGTTGGACATTGAAAATTATAGAATATTTCATCATCACTGAAATGTCTTTTTTATGTATTTTTTTTTAAGACAGAGTCTCCCTCTGTCACCCTAGGTAGAGTGCCATGGCATCATCATAACTCACAGCAACCTTAAGCCACTGGGCTCAAACAATCCTCTTTCCTCGCCTCCAAAGTAGCTGGTACTACAAGCGTCTGCCACAAATGCCCAGCTAGTTTTTCTATTTTAAGCAGAGACAGGGTCTTGCTCATGCTCAGGCTGGTCTGTAACTCCTGAGCTAAGGCAATCTACGTGCCTCGGTCTCCCAGAGAGCTAGGATTACAGGCGTGAGCTACTATGCACGGTCCATCACAGAAATTTCTCAAGGACAATCCTGCTTGAGAAGATACAAAACAATATTTGAGACAGCGAGGTGACTAGAAAGTGATTCAGAACTTTTATGGTGGGATAAGCTACTTGAGGTCAGAGAAGTATAACAGTGTGAGAGGTTGTACTTGGGAAATATAGGACAGTAGAGGGACAAAAACATACTCTTCTTAGTAAAGTATCTCAGGAATGGAAAGAAAAAATCCAATGTACCCAGTACTATTATGAAACCAATTTATAATCCCTCACACTTTCATATGAAAGATGAATCACAACTATAGCCCAGGATGAAGGAGGGAAGGGATGGGAGGGGAGGTGGGTGGTTTGATGGAGGGAGGGTAAACGGTGGGGCCACACCTATGGAGCATATTGCAAGGGTACAAGTCAAATCTATCAAGTATAGAACACAAATGTCTTAACACATTGATTAAGTAAATGGGTGAAAGCTATGTTAAAAATAAATAAACAAAAAATAAAATAATAAAAAACAAGAAAATTCTACTCTATATAGACGAAGGAACTAGTAGACTACAGGCAAGGACAACTGCATTTGCAATAATTTGAGAGCAACAGTGGACATGGCGGGTGTAGGGAACGTGCTAAGGATTTGTGTTATAGTTGGAAAGAGAAAGCAGGGAAGGGGATGCTGGGGGTAGAGCAATCTTCACCGTCAGTCTCGCCCGTGCTTTAACACTTGAACACGTGCTCTCTATCGAGCCTGTGCTACCAATATTAATAATGGGGAGATTAAAAAAAACATCAAATTACTACATCCAAGGAGGTCAGAGTATATTCAAGGGCACACAAATAGCCATTAATGTGTCTGTATCCTGAGAGGTGCTATGGGAGAAATGTATCAAGATGAAGGTGTGGCTCAGAGGAGGGGGTGGGTGAGGGGGAGCCTCTGAGAGCCTTTGAAAAACACTGATGATTACATTTAATTTTGCTCCTCCCCTCAAAAATCAAGAAAAAAGTAGACGAGGAAGAACTTTTGATTGTTGTTACTATTTTTTGTAGAAACATACATTTCCACTTTCCCTGCCTAGGATATATTCCTAAACTAATTGTTCATTTGTTTATGTGCAAGTATGCATTTAGCCTCAGAGTGGAAGTGCTTGACAAATAAGCTTTTCTAAATTGCAATAGTAACCACTTGAATGTAAATGACCAAAATCCTAACCCTGAAAAAGGTGGGCCAGACACAGGGAAGAAACATGCTTGGAAAAGAACCATCACATCTGTAACTAATACCATGAACATAGCATCACAAATGCAAGTTCTTTTAGTCCAAAGATAAGCAGAAGTCAGTATTTATCTTTAGTTTTTTTGGTTATGTTTTTTCTATTTATTAGTAAGGGCTTTCCCAGTATTTATTTATTTTTATTCCTTATATCAGTTAATTCTTCAAAGGTTGCTACTTGTTTTAAATGAAAATTAAAAATAATGTTATTAAAGGAACAAAAATAAACCATTTAGATTCCTCACATTTCTATTAAGGATACAATAAATGTGCATTTTTATATACATCCTGCCGTCTTTTCTATTACTGAAAGATGCATAATTTCTCTTATTCTTTTTCACCACAGAGTCCAAAAGAATAGGCATCTCTAGCTAATATACTTCTGCCTCTACTCACCAAATACAATTAGAATCTTATAAGCAAAGAAAGAAAAGAAAAGCAAAAAAAGGCTGAGTGATGGACTTGGACTTGAGCATAAAAATGGATTAATTTTGTGCACAGCTTTAGCAGGGAAGAAAAGCTATTTATCACTAAGACTAACTAGATTGTTACTGACCCCCCAGTGTCCTCCACCTCAGAGAGGTTTGATTATTTTAAGGGGATACCTGACAAGAGCGAGAATAATACAAAATGATGGTGACTGATACAGAATAGGGGTGAAAACTATTTCTACATAGGCACGCTCTCAAATCACATCAGGTGAAAATTCTGAAAGAGATGTATCAAGCTAGACATGGACAGTGCATATCTTAAGCTCAGTAACTTATTATTAAAACAGTTCCCTGATGAGCCCCAAACGGCTTCTTTAACTTTTGCTCAATTTTCAAATAACTAGATCAATAACACATGATATTTTTAAATGCCTTGAAAATTAGAGTGAGTTAAATTAGACTAGCATAATAACATAATCACGTACCTTAACTATAACGCCAATATTGGGTAGATGGATGGGATCCTAGTCTTTTCAAAGTGATGTATTTTGATTCTATTTCATTTGTGGTCATTCTGGTTATAAATTTCTGCATTTTAGACATGTTCAAGATATTGTGCAAAGCATTTAGCAATCCTCCTCACGGAAAGATAGATGTTGATTCTGACCCACAAGGGCAATTACAAAGGCACGGACGAGTTCGCTCCCTCCCACATTCAGTGCCACCCAGTTCTGCAGGGAACTCTAATGCCAACACAGAGAGCAGGCTGACTCTACTTCCCTCACTTGTCCCCCCCCTCTGCCTCCGCACAGCACAAGGCTGGAAGGCCTGCCATTACACACAGAGGAATACTGACTCTATTCCCAACTTGTTCTGATACAAAATCTTATTCCATGTCCTATTGTAATAAAATAAAAAAGAGGGACAGTTTGAAGACACGATTCATTAGCTTTGGGCCAGTGATTTAGATAAGGTTAAACCTCCTCGGAGTCAAATACAAGATGAATAATCTTAAGTGGACATAAAGTTCAGTTAACAATGTGGAGATTCAGAAACGTGCTTCACATCCTTCTCTGCCCATGTTGGGCTGCCCTCCATTTTATCCACTAAAAAGAACTTCCAGCAGAGCAAGTTTTTGGTGTTCTTTCTAAATCAACCTAGGTAAAAGCTTGTTTTAGAAACAGGGCTATCCCAGTTTTATTTTTCCAAAGCAAAGTGAAAACCTTAATTTGGCACAACTCAAAATAGAATAATTACTAAAAGAAATACAAATGCTGAACGTATAGTTCAAAACTGGGTTTCAACCCCTCCACGGGGAATGCTCTGCACATAGTGTAAACCAAGGGAGGATCATACTGAGTCAGAAATCGGACCGGAGGACACAATTTAAAATTATGTGCCATCAATTTTCCTTCCATTATTTGACATATATTTGTGCATACTAGTATTTTATGTTTATTTGATATGTGCATATCAAACATGTGGCTATGAAATCCATATTTCAGACCTGTATCTTTAAAGCATGCTCCGTATAAAACATTCCTTTCCCTTACCAGCTTGCCTTGCTTTGAGAGTTCAAGGGCAAACTTTTCAAAAGGTTAGACTTTCATCATTCATAATGGGATCTAAACAACCTAACAGCACATCAGATGCCTACGATGCTGGCTTTTTCCTAATCTTTCCTTTCTTTCCACTTAGCGGCACAAAATGATAGTTTGAAATTTTAGAGGGGGAAAGGATGTCTTAAAACCAGACCAGCAGACTTCTTACACACGCCGCCATCATCTTTTAATGGTGAGACAGCACGGCTGGCTTCTACAGTGGGGAGTCCCTGGTGGGTTCCCTGGTTGTATAAACAATACAAGGCAGTCTCCTCTCTCCCTTCCACTGCCAGCATAGATTTTGTTGTTGTTGTTTAAAATTCTACCCTGTCATCTCTGAAACTTCCTCCACTCACACTTACTCTTCAATAATAAATGATAAAAGGAAATGGAATAAATTCTCCTTAATGAGGAAATTTTCACCTGGCACAGAGGAGCCGGGGAAATCTATTAGCCGAGTGGAGAGTGCCGGCAGCATTCTAATCACCAGGGGAGCCAGCTACTTCACACAGGCCTCTCTTCCACTTGACTGGCTTTTATCTGATCCACCAACTCACAAGTAATACAAAACAAATTTCCCTCCAGATTGCACAAGCTCTAATATGAAAATGAGCACTCCACCTGGCCTGCAAATAATGGGATGGGCTTGCAATTTTGTCATTAGCCTCTTTAAAAGAAAAAAAAAAAAACTCCCCAAAGACAGAAGCTGAGAAAAACCGTGAGCCTGATGCTCGGTAATAACACCTGTGTTAATAAGAAAAGAAAACTGACTAAGATAGATGTTCTCTGCCTTGTGACCCCTCACCAGCCTCTCCCTGGAGTTTTTTACTGCTTCATTGATTGTTTTTGGTATTTCACAGGTTCAAGACCACGCTGTAATCACAATAATGCCTTCAGTGGAGAAGTTGTCTTTTTTTTCAAAGAGACAGGTTTCTACCTATTTCCTTAAGAGAAATGCAAAAGACATTTTTCAAAAACAGGAATAACATACAGGAGAACAAAGGATAAAAGCCCAGGAAATTGGCTAAATACTAAGTTTTCTCTTAATTTTTGAGAGCATCACGTTTTTTTTCTGTGTAGCAATGAGGTCTTTGAAGGAACTAAAGGAGGCCTTGATAGGTTTACTCACGTATAGGATAAATCTTACCTAGATTCAGTGCTCATGGAATAGCACGGCCTCATGAAAATCATCTGATAAGATCTGGATCCTGTTAGCACTATCATAACGCTACGGTATTACAAGCATTGGTTTCAGTGGGTAGCATACTGAACACTACATTTTGCCTTTAAAGCTAGTAGTAACAACAACAAGATCAAGATGAAGAAGAAAACATTATGAGAAACTAGAAGTTAAGATATTTTTAGGTAGGTAATTTTCAACTTCCTAAATCTCATGTTTTGTTTTGTTTTTTTAAACAATTTTTGATGACCCTACTGATCCATAAATATTGTTATAATACTTTCAATCTGGTAAAAAAGCACGCATCTACTATTGAATATAATATCATAATTGTACTCTCTGAGTGCCAAGAAATGATAATGGGGAAAAAAGCCCAGTGTAGGCCGACTTGATTGTAATTTTTTAGCCTTAATAAATCACATTTTGTTTACCAGTGATTCTTAATATACAATGCCATGACTCTCTTTCTCTGACCTTGGTTTGGTAAAGATGAAAAACAAATGAAAACCACCTAACCAAAGTAGTAAGTCATGTCAATTAGTATACAAAAAAAGTGTTCTGTTACATTAAAGGCTTGCTCCTACTAATCAAATAGCTCTCACCTGATCAGACTGAACGATAGGGCAAAGTTTAGACTATGAAATATTGCTTCTGTTATTTCTGATTAATATATTTATTTATAACTTTAAATCTAGCTAATGTACATCTTCCCTAAAAGAAAGTTGACGTATTTAGTAAATAAAACCCTGGATTTTCTCATGAACATAGGTTTTTTTTTATGTGCATAACACTTCATAAAATCTCAGTAGAAAATTGAGATTGAATGAGCATTCTTTGATGTTTTACAATTTGTTATTTCACAAATAAATACATTTGAAGGTCCTATGTTTTGAAACTATCTCTATCATCTTTGCTTAAACCATGTTTCCACAGAGTTTTCCAAACATCAGGTATGTTGTCCCAAGCAACAAATACATAACTTTCAATATATAACTTTATATGTCTTCTACAAAGTGTTACCTAGAACACTTATTAGAATAAATTACTTAACATAAGCCTAGCTACTAAATGCTGCATAATTATTTTTCTTGCAAAATGTAATATATATGGGAATAATTTTGACTAAATTTTTTTCTAGTCTTTGAATGAGAAATTAAAAGCCTTTTTCAGGAAGGAGGACAATGATTAGCCATTTTTAACAGGAGGTGGAAAAATTCTAGAATTAAATTCCTGGTGGCACGTCACATTCGATCTATGTTGATAGGAAGCTTACTGCTTACATGAAAATCAAATATCTTTCTTGCCTAGAGATTTTCAAAAGACATATAAATGGATGGTAGAAGCCATGAGAGAAAAAATTCTCATCTACTGGACACTAATGACTATTCTCAAAGACAACTTAAGTAACTCTTCCCTGAAGCTGCCTAGACCCAAGGCTGGGCCGTTAAATCAGTTTATCAGCTAACGAATGGGTGGTAGGATAGGAATTGGAGGCGGTAGTACAATGGATATTGCCATGTGGATGTTGATGTCACGGGCCTCACATTATCATCAGCGTGTTGACCGAGGTGGATAGTGACAAAACGCCTATGTCAGCCTTTGATAGGCAAATATCATTGGCCAAAACCTAGAGTCAGGCTCTGGCTACCCGTGGAGGGGGGAGAGGAGAACCCATCAATCAGATGAAATGATAAATGTATCAAGTGTTCGGTAGGATGCCAAACAGGTAATAAGTGTTTCATAGGTGCAAAAGCTGGAGAAAAAGAAAGAAAGGGAGAAAAGGATCCAAAGAGAAGAAAAAGAGGAAGGGCCAAGAAGAAGCAGGAGGGAGAGTTCAGCAGAACCCAACTGCCAGGTCATCTGAACTTGGCCTCATCTCAGCCATCTGGGCCTCTTCCCTCACCTCTGTAGCACCCCTGCGCCCACAGCGTGAGGTGGTGAGGTCACCGTGCTTTTTACTCCCTGCAAATCAAAATTGATCTCCCAGAGAGAAAGTGTTCTCAGGCATTCACTCCACCTCAGGAGGAGGAGCTGCTGCCTGATCCTCCCTGGGATAGAGCCACACTCTTCATCTCCAAGGTCAGACTCAGAGGATTTATGCCCCCATGAAGGCATTGCAGGTATGAATTACCAGATAAAAAAAGTATGGGGGTCAGCGACAGATTATCCAGTTTCTGCAGTTACAGCTCTGGCAGCCTAGCTGCGTAAATGTAATTTCCATCCTACTCTCCAGAGTTGTTTTACTTATACCTGCATGAACATGAAGATAAGACATTTTCACTTTAAAGAAAAAAAAATGTGTTTACAAATATATACACAGTCTTTTACTATTAATAAAGTAAGATTGAAAAAGAAAATCTTTATCCTAGGCCTCCGTACCCTTGAAAATTCTGTTGACATCTTTTAAACATGACTCGCAGGGCTTTCTCCCTTCCAGGCTCCCTGTGTTTTCCCCCAAGAGTTCTGGAAAAGGGCACGTTCCTCACAGTGCTTCTGCTCTAAGTGAGGTCAACAGTGAAGGCAGGGAAACAGACAGCTCCCCACTTGACAGCTGAGGAGAGACTGATCTCCAGCTGTCTGATTTAAAAGTCATATCTCTAAAAAGAAGCTTTAGAAAAGGGTGAATGAACAAACTGAAGGCGGAGGTCTGGGCTAGGTTCCCTGCTTTCCTCTGACTGGTGTGACATGAAGTATGACACACACCTCACGTGACTCAGTTTCCCCATCCATAAAAATATAATGGTGATACGTTTTTCCTATTTTATAATAGAAATGCACTTTAAGGTCACAAGAAGAATATAGTAAATCTTTATGTTATAAATACCCTAAGTATATATTTTTTGCCCTTAACCTTCATTGCTGGTTAATGAAATCATATCCTTCACCACTATTGTCAATATTTACAGATGTTTTTCACAAATGTCAAAAATGTACAAATTTCAAAATGTGGATAATTTTTTCAATCAGCCATAGTACAGAAATGCTGGCTAGTTCTCAACAGGCAATAGAGATTTCACAACATACCTATAAATAATGTAATGCCTACATGTATATACTCTCTGATGATACAAATAATTGGATAAATTCCCTATTATTAAAGACATTTATCCAGCGCCTTCCCAGCTAATTAGTAGATATATAACCACTTAAAAAGATAAAATCTAGAGATGCTGATATACATTTTTTCCAACACAGTTGGTCTATTGAACTGTATATTATATTTTCCAATTCATAATTTTGTGGGTCGCTTTGAGCAACCAGGAATCATAATATATTTTCCCCCACTACAGTTCCCCCTCTTTCGCTATGACTGAAAAATTCTGATTTTCACTTTCTACCAAGAATACTTCCTTATTTCTTTAGTTGGTCATTATCATACAAATATTGTTCAGTGTTTACTCCATGTTAGGCACTGTATGCCAATATCCAAGACAATATATAATAAATAAATTCCAATAACTGGAAAACTTTTGTACCTGTTTCAGAATTGACATTTTACCTTAGAATGGTGAACTCTACTTTGCACTTAATACTAAGAAAGGCCTATCATGAAAGTATATTAAGACATGATATTTGGTATTTGCCTTAATGAAATTTATAATTTAATTGGGGATGATACTAGCATATGTATAATAATCACAGAGCAATGACATAAAACCAGGTTCCAACTATTACACACAATGTGCAAATGGGTAAATAGTATCCACCTTAATTTCTGTCCTTAGACTATCTTATTCTTTACAGTAAGATTCTTCTTTTATGACAAATAACATAAATACAACAAAATAAGAGCAAACAAAACTTGTCACTTCCTAGAACTCATCCCCTTACCTTCTTTCTCACTATACGTTTGGTCCTGACCCTCCAGCTTCCCCACCGACCTCCTCAAAGGTGCTGAACTTACTCAATCCTCTTCCTCTCTTTTCTCACCAAACTATGTGATACTGTTGAAAATGTCTTCCTAGTTTATAATTATTTCTAAAATTCTCTCTTCTTTTGGTTCCAATGACAGCGGGATATATTAAAGGGAAAAATGCTCTCCTTGTGCTCAGAAAGTCCCGCACTCGATTCCTGGCTCCAAAATGTACTAGCCGTGAAACCTTAGCACATTTGCTAAAATAGTCTGAGCCACTATCCCTTCTGTATAATAGAAATAGGGATACACGCCCTCCGGGAACGCTGATGTTGAGACTTTTACAAAATAACTTGTGCAGAAGTCTCAGCGCTCGTGCTTTTAACCTCCATTAAACTTTCGTGGATTCATGTTTCTGCATTTCAAATGGCTGTTATTGCATTCTGTCAATGTATAGCCATTTTTATAGAGTATAAACTCGTTGACATTAAGGTAAAAACTAATAAGAATTCATCAACAAAATGAATGGTATTTCATTCAATGAATTCATTTCCATTCATTCATTTCAGTAGTTCCAGATGATATTGGAACTACTACAATGCCTCGCACATAGTAGGTGCCCAATAAATATTACTGACTGAATAGATGAACAAATACCGCTTGATCTAATAACAGCTCCCAATAAGGAGAAATGCCGTCAAGTAAATGCATGATCCACCACGTTGAGATCAGAGATACTTGGCACATGCATAATCTATTAGTTCTTCACTCTTCATAGGTAGGCACACATTCTGAATATATTTTAAATATATTTTTTTCGATACAGTCTCATTCCTTAGCTCTGGGTAGAGTATTGTGGCATCATAGCTCACAGCAACCTCAAACTCCTGGGTTTGAGGCGATTCTCCTGCCTTGTCCTCCCAAGTAGCTGGGACTACAGGTGCCCACCATGATGCCCAGCTAATAAATATACTTTAAATTGACTTAGAATTTTTGAAACTATCAAACATGTAAGAATTAACATATAGAAAGATATAAAATGCATTTTATGAACAATCTGAATACCTTTTAAGCAAACCATTTATCTTGCCTATGCTAGAATCGTAAGTACGGCTTCATGCTCCTAAAAAGGCACAATTATTTGTCCTCACACTTGCAAAATGCACAATTATTTGTCAAAACTATGAAAATGTTACTTAAACAATGAGTTAAATAAGGGCTCTCAGAACAGTAAATATTTGGTGTAAAATTTTACATCGTATCTAAAACAATAAATCCTAAGTTAAAAATTAATAAAAATCCCATTAAATCTATGACATCACCTAACATAGTCTTTCATATGGAACATAAAATGAATAATAAAATGTATCTTTGGCATTAGTTCACTGAACCATGGAATGTCCCATGCCATAATACTCTTCATGTACAGAGATAAAAAGTTTACATATGCTTCAATTTTTAGTCTTTTTGAGGTTTACTATGTAAGTGGCTTAGAGTGTAAAGATTTAAACCACAGAATGACAATATGCAATAACTGGTAATACTGTTTTCCTCTAAATTTAGTTACTTCCTATATAGTATATAATATATTGAAATAGCTGCATGGCTTCCCAGTAAAATAAGAAGGGAACATTTATTTTTAACTAGGGCAAAACTGAGACTTATAAATATAGTGTGAGTTGTAATAATATAAGAGGATATGGCCATTTTCTGCAAATCAGACCAGTGGACTTGATAAAGTGTCCAACCACCTCCATTCCCGTTCTTATAGCCAAAATAATAAATAATATCATAAACATACGTCATAGGGAATTATCATAAAAATGATAACCAATATCATATTGTTCTATTTTCCCCTAAATTACATCTGCATTTAATATTTTAAGACTGAAATTATTGATTCTTTTTCTTCTGGAAAGTATAAACTGTCCTCAGAGAGGAAAGTCCTGCCCTTCTTTTACTCCTATTTAACAACTCTTAGGTGACATTTTTCCTCCAGAAACTTCAATCAAATATAAACACAAAATGTTCTTGTCTGATTTTTTCCATGCCGTGTGAGCAAGTTAAATAAAAAGCCAATAGACGCTAGCGTGTGTAGGAGAGGACATTCGGAGGGAGTATTCCAGCTAAGGTGACACCTGCATTATTACCTCTGCCAGAAGTTTGTGGCTGCAGGGAAATGGCCAACTTTACGGAGCTCAATTTAGCACTTGAATGCCCAAGTGGAACTCTCCAGGCTTGTCCTAGATTGTTTTCTTAAGCAAAAGGCACACCTATGATTTTTCAGCACTCACCAATGAACATAGTTCATCACATTGAACATTGCGAGGTTCAGATGGAAAATAAGCCCTTCAAATGTGCACTTTACTCTTTTTTTTTTTTTAGTGCAATGACCATAGCAGTAAGTGGCAGTGAAAGGAGAAGAGAATATTAATATTATCAGAATTAGAATGGCAAAAAAAACCGCATGAAGCCTATACAATACAGAAAAAAAGTGACTCTATTTGTAAATAAACCCATAGTAAATGAAGTTTATTTCAACAATTAATAGAGAACTCTAAACCCTACAACATATAAATTGTATCACAATGGTTACATAGCCTACTTTTGAACATCTAAAATGGATGAAAGCAGATTCTTTGTAAGCAGTCATCTGCAAGTTGCTAACGTAAATAGCACCATTGCACATAAAAACCAGAGAGAAAAATGGACCATTCCAGGAAGATTGCCCAAAATGAATGGAATACAAAAGAACAAGCAATCACCATAAGCGGTGGAAAACCTTGATTTGGCAATTTAACATGGTGTAGCCCAAGCGATGGCTGGCTGTCTTCTTAAAGCTAATTACTTGAAGGACGGATTCAGAACTTAATTCAGCTTAGTTTTACCCAGTGAAAGAATAAAATTATACAATTTAGTCAAGTATAATAAAATCCTGGAGGTGGATATGTCAGTCAGAAGTAGCTAAAGAACCCCAAAAAACAAAACAAGGAAATAAAAAAATTGAAAAGAGTTACAGGCAAAGATGAGCAGCTGCTCAAAACTGGTAATTAGGACTCTCACATTTTTTTCTTGCCTGTTCTTTATTCCTTTTCTTCTTAAGTATCATGATTGTTTTTCAATCTAAAATTGCTGATCTAAACTGATATCGTAAACAAAAGCGTTTAAGGTGTAAGGTCATCAAATGCTTCCCGTTCACAAGCAAGCCTGATTATTGTAGAATTTCTCCCTTACTTTTTGCAATAGGGGTCCAAAGGATGGGTTCTTGTCCTGTGTTTGTCTTTTAACTACTTATATAGTTGAAATTTTGTCATGTGTGCCTGTTCTATGGTGGGAGGACTGTCACTCTTTTAGGGGCTACTATTATCATGCTGAAATCGTTTATTATATGTAGTCTTACCTCCTTCAGATGTTACCTGATCCACCTGTCCATACCCCTAAACGAATGTTTGTGAACATATACATATGTTTATGTGTTCACATTTATATCTACACACATATGTCTATACAAATACACACGTGTACATACGTGTGTGGTTGCATGTCAAATGTAAGAGTTAAGTATCAGCTCAGGTTGAACTTCAACTCTGCTATGTATTAGGATGTGATGTGGAGGAAGCCACTGAGTCTCTCAGCACCTCGGTTTGCTATCAGTACAATTCGGATAATTACTGACTTCTGAATGTTGTGGTAACGATTAAATGAAATAATGTGCTTAGAAGTGCCTGATCTGTACTCCAAAAATTTGGTGATTATTATCTTGCACTTGGAAGGCATTCAGAATTATTGAATTGAATCGAAATTCAAGTTCTGTATTAACAGATAAGAGCTCTAAATCCATTCCTTTTTTACTACACAGAATCTGCTAAACCAGGAGAGCCTAGTTGATAAAGACATTTGACATGTTTATTTGATTTATGGAACTTGCAGTTCCTCTCTCCGGGCCAGATATTGTTGCCCGCCCAAAATTGAGTTTATGTAGGAATGGATCAAAGGCTGATAGATAAGACCTTTGTGATTTTTAATAGATCAAAGTAAGTTCTTTTTCTTTACAAGAATATTTAGGAAAATGTGACACAAAAGGAACATAACTTATGAAATCGTCAGCATTGGTAGAATAAGTGATTGTATGAAAAATATCTGAATTTGAGTCTGGATAGCTCAAAAGTAGAGGCCAATGGATAGAACATTACCCATGTGAAGGGTCCACTAAAAATTCAAATAAAGTTAACCTTTCTCAAATTCCTTGCAGGGTGATCTGGTAATGTAAAATTAATAGATCTTTGGAATTATTAAACATCTAAACTCTAAATAAAATGCATAATAACATGTATTAGAATCCTACATGGTAAAACTCACATCACATAAGTAGAAAGAAACTTCTCAAACCCTAAAGAAATCTATTATATAAACCATCCAAATCACCATCCTAGATCGATGAATGCCATTACACCAGCTTCTAAATTTGGGGAACTGCCTGGAATGGTCAACTTCCCTAGCATGTCCTTGGGCTGCTATAAAAAGGAGAAAGTCAGTGAACTCAAATAGGAAAAGTTGATAAGAATGACTACTGCTTTGTGAGTCTTGTGAGGGTTGCCATTGCAATGTGCGTGAATTAAGAGAATAAAAATTGAGCTCTAATGGGGGCAGCTCTCAGAGCCAACATGCTGAGTCCATTATTCCAACACCTGTTCACCTTGTCACGTCACCCTGAAGAAGGCTGGGCTGTCATACATCATTCTGATCACGACGCATCTTTATCTCTGCCCTTCAAAGAAGGGGAGATTTCTTACTATAATTTCCACTTTCTCCTAGAGCTCCACACTTCAAGGAAAAATATTTCTTACTATAATTTCTACTTTCTCATGAGCATGGAAAATTCATAAGTTATTTCCACAAAGCCTACCTTATTATAGCCATTTTTTTTCTTCTAGCCCAACCAGCACATATTCACGTATGTACTTGTGTACACAGACTGGCTATCTATTTGAGTGATATTCTCATCCTTGCTACTGAATGTGTTTATTGGACTTTAGAAGAACTTTAGCTTGATTAACAACAATAGAGTGGGAATTTTTTGTCAGTGAGCATAATAGAATACTATTGATCTGTTAATAAGATAAGCACTTGTATCAGTAGCTATCATTGCTTCCTTTAAAAAAACAGGTCTTGTGTTAATCATAAAGAAAATTGAGAAATGATATATTTCAAAATACATGTATATGAGCACATATAAATTGTGACTCTGAAGATGAGTCTTTAAATGCATATATCTAAAATCATAAAATACTATTGGAACAAGCAATATTTTGATTTTCAGTAGAAAAGAGGGAAAATTTTCTTAGACACTCACCATGTGCTAGATGTCCTTCATATTTATCTTATTTAAGCTTCACAACAAAACTATGAAGTAGACATTAGGAAGAAGAACTACAGAGCTAGAGAAGTGAGGGAGGTGATGTGCCCCTGAATCCACCATATACATCAATCTCTCTGGCTCCCAGCACACAAGGAAGGAACCAGGTGAAACTTACCCCACGCCTAGCACTCTGTACTTTATCCTCTCTTTAAAGTTTCTTTTATTCTCCCAAGTGTGATCCCATTACTTATTTTCTATCTGACAAGTGCAAAGGAAGGGAGGTATTTTGGCACCCAGAGATATGTTGAACCAGGAGAACTTTAGGATCCTCTCAACTCACACCAAATAAATAGTTACCTCCTGGGCCTACATGTAAAGCCAGCCTTTCTAATACAGGAGTAGTTGAGATTTAAAAACAAAATGAACCACAAGTACATGCAAATGAAAAACAACAACTAATTTCAACCCTTCTCCAAATTGACAATACGTAAGCCAGTCACATAATGCCAATCATTAACAGAGAGATACTATATTACAAGCTGTTATGAACTGTCGGAGCAGTTCATATCTTGTTGACCAAAGCTACATGGACTTAGAGGCTGAGGAAAAGCAGAGGACTGCACGATGTGGACTTATGGTGATAATAATCAAAATAGAACAAGGAAACTCAAGGCCTGCACTCTTTTAATTCCATCAGCTTTGATATCCTTTCAACTTCAGACCACTATGTGCCACAGACCGGATTGAGACTGAAAGCCTCAGTGGTCAGGTATTCTTATTTTTTTATCTAACACCCCTAAGTAACATTCATTACTGAATTTTTATGTGTACATCAATGACACTTTAGGAAAAAAACGATGTGAATAGTAAATTCACACTCAGATAATGAGTTCAGGGGTTAGTTTACCAATGCCAGGGATCATCCATTGAGTTCTACCCAGATTTACTTTAGCTTCTGCTATGTAACAGGCACTTTCCCGTCCCTGCACCGAAACAGACTTATACCTAAAGTAGATAACTATGAGTATAATTTTAGAAGTCTTTTAAATTAGACTTAAATTTAAAAGCTTATAAATTAAAAGCTTTATATAAAGTTTTTCATGTAAATTCTGATGAACAATAGAAAGTATTTTAAAAATATATTAATGCCAGAAAATGGAGACAGAAAACATCAATCAGCATAGAAATGTAACAGAATGTAGACGTGAGAATGATATTCTAAGCGATCTGTAAGAATGTGTTGTTTTAATCCTCCAAGGACCTTTCTCACTATTATATACCCTTTTTATGCTTAGATGGAATCTCAACCTGCCTTCTGGTTGTAACAAAAATTATTCAATTAAAACATTGAATTTGTCCAAAAATCAGAACGTATATCAAGTGGAAATTTAAATCACAATAACATCTGCTTTCTTCCACCCCAGGTCTTTTCTGCTGCTGTGTTTGGCATCCTGCAAGTTGCTAGCACCCTCATGTGGTTTCACTGGAGTGGTTTCCTAGGCATTTACACTCAGTTGCCTGAGACTGAGAACGCTGGAGCAGACCATCCTTCAACAGGAAGTTCTGCTGGCATCATAAAGCAGGAAAGGAAAATGTAAGTCAGCAGAATTCTAAGATGAATGTATAGGCTCCGTTCCTAACTTATTTGCTATCTACTGTTCATTTCATGTGATCACTAGAAAGGATGATTTACAAGCAAATGTAGTTAGCTTAATCTTTGTCAGATAGAAATCCCCAATTTTCACAGCCAAGCATCTCACACAGGCAATTATTAAACAGATGAAAACAAACCTAATTTTGTTCCCCCCCAATCATGTATTTTATTGCCCAGCTTATAAACATATTGATTAGACAAATGCAGCAACCCAGTTTTATGTTACAGTTCCTAAATAGTTGAGCAATCCGGGCTTTGAGACCTTCTACTGAATTTATCAGCATTTTAAATGATTAAAGTTCCCACATTTTCTCTAATCACTTGAGAACAATTTACACAAAATATTTCCCCTCTCTAAACATATCCCTAGGTATGTAGAAGAGACTTCCTTTCTAACACTAGTGGATTTCAGAGGTCTCCTGGAGGGGGGAAGCTGAAGAGGACTATATTGTCTTCCTTAATTTGGTAATAAATGCTCCTCTTATCAGAGATAAATATTTAAAACCTATCCATAATTTCATAAGCCGAAGGTACCCCAGCAAACTGTCTTCCCATGAAAAATTTAAAAAGTAGATTTTAAAGCACTGGCATTATCAGAATACTCTCAACAGGAAATGAAATTTAAAAATAATTGGCCATGGAGGAGATAAAAATGTAAATGAGTAAGAGGTAAAGAGTCTATTAACAGATACTTGGATGTGGCTGATTTGTATGCTAAACTGGAAGTCCCAGTGTTAAAAATATCAGTCGAATGCAAGAGGAACACATTTGTTCATCAGCACATAGCAATGCACAGGTTTCCATGAAAAGGGAAAAATGGGCTTCAGAACTTAGAACAAAATCTATAGAAACCAGGAATGTGATTCATTCAATTATTGAGTAATACAATTTAAAACTAGGTAACATCTGGTAGTTAAATAACACATGCATTCATAAAGGCATCCCAGTTTTGTAGATGCAAAAGACCTAATAAAACCATCACTGCATCTGATGGCAGGGGTCGGGGTAGATGATACATTTAAAAATTCAACAGATGCCTCTCAAAAGGTAAACTTCTAAAAAAACTGTCATTTGTCTCCTCGCTACAGCTGTTGTTTTCCAACATGACCATTATTACCTCGCTGAAGGAGGATTTTGGGCAAATGCTTAAGGATAAGGCTAAGACCGTTCCAAAACTGCACAGAAAATATCTAGAGTGAATCCGAGCGACACTGCCGTACCTGTTGAGCTCTTTCAGTGTTTTCTCCATGTGTAAAATGTCACGCATCTTAAACAAAAACCACCTGTCAATGTACGTCAGCTTCTCAATCTCTTCAAGGGACATGTTGTCTTCCAAAGCCTATTAAAAAGAAGAGACTTTCTTTGGCAAATATTTTATAAAACACTTACTTGGTCGAAAGCATATAGTTGTCGTGCCTCTCTGCATTATTTAGGAACCCATGTCTACAGACTAAAATAGGGAACACGAAACTGATTATTGACATTCCTTCCAGTAATCCTAAAGATGGGGTCCACTACATCCAGAAGTGGCACGCAGAAGAGGTACATATCTTGAAAAACACCCCAGGGTACATATCACTCTTATTTTACCCTGTTACCAAGTATATCTCGTATTCAATACATCTCTTTAGAATCTTGAAATTATGCTTGAGACAGACTGGTGAGGAAATCTAGAATCAATATAATGATCATGTAGGTTGTATTTTTTTTGTACTTATCCTCTAGTAAATAGCATATTTTTATCACCCTACTCCACATTCACACAAACATACAATAATCAGTGAGAATGTGTGGGTCAAATCTGACTTTGTATTATTTCTCTAGAATATTTCCTCACAGAGGACTTTCAACAGAAAGTTATTTTGAATCAATTACTATGAATTTTGTGCTAAGGCAGGGCATTTTTAAAAATGCTAATATATTCCCAAACCATGTAGTAACTTCTGTTCTGATAGGCAGCTCAGCCTTTCCTCCAGTTTACTTTAGCAATTTCTCAAAAATAAACTTACAACTAAGGATCATTAAGCCAAGTAGAAAATGTAATTGAAAGAAAAGATAAACTCTCAAAACCAAAACCTTCATACTCAAATATGTCCATTCTTATTCTTGTATACATGCATATAGAGATATATCTGTGTGTATTTGTGTACACCCTATGAAAAATAATCATTGGGTATTATTCCAAAACAATATATTTTAGAATGACACATTATATTTTTAAGCCCTCATAAGAAATATATGTAACTACTAATTCTACTGTTATATTTCAACCCAGGGTGCTTCATTCTCTTAAAGCATCTTCTTATTTCTAGAATCAGAGAGACCATGATTATAAGTGTTAAGATGTAGCATGGCTCATAATTTTGTTGACTAGAGTAAGATGACATTTAACGGAAATACTCAAAGCCACATTCATTTTCTGAGTCTATTTATGTTTCTTTTGTTTAATTCTCCCTGTAATTAGAGTCAGGTTCCCAAGGACTTCATATTCTATCATATTTTCCAAATGATTAAAGGCACAATTAGCTGTCGCCCATCAACACTGGAGGTAGATAGAACCTTTAGCTACTGATATTTTGGCAGATCAAAGGAAGTTTTCACACAATCACACACAGTGAAGGAGGGCCTAGAATTCCGAAGTCGTTTCACTGAGAGGAAGGACAACTACAGTCATATCCACAATCCCGAACATGAAGCACGATCCTGCCGGGCTTACGACTTCATCACCAAGCGCCACAGCTGTAATGAAGTCTATAATAACCCCAAACAAGTTTGAGGTTACTTTAATGTTCCCCGAATAAAAAATAATACCCTGCATTCTCCCCAAATCAAAAGAGGTGATGATCCAGTCATTCTGAAATAAGACTACTGCAAAAAGGCAGACCTTAGAGCAAGTTGCCCTTTTCTGAGAATCATGAAAGCAAGCAGAGATTTACACCCTCCCTTCATTCTTTTTCCCCTTCAGCCCTCCATGGTCCTCACAGGCTTTGTCAAAATCACCAAGTTCCTGGGTTGTTGTGGATTGAACAGTAATGATGACCTCTAACAAACAGAAATCAGTTCCTTCTCCCAGCACTCCGGCAGACAATAATTTATACCTCAGACCCTGTGCTTCTTGTTGAGACAGTAGGTACTCTGCTAAAAAAAAAAAACCTCCACACATTTTTTTCCTGAATTCTCATCCTTTATGAGTCTGTTAGAAAAGAATGAGAGATTTGCTTGAGTTTAAAGCCTTGCTGGGAACTTGGAAATGCTCTCCTTTTTCACCTGCCTCAAAGTGGCAGAAACATGATTGTTAGAGTTAAGGGGAAAATCCATTTACTGTCCTTTCCCCGAGGGAAAAAAAAAAACACATTGTATAAATGTATACATACATGGATAGATGTATGTACATAATGCACACACATGTGAATATCACAGGTTGGGTTTTAAATAAAAGGTTGAAATAGAAATCGTACATAAATACAGAATTTGAAATGGCTTTCTAAAAATAACCTCTAATCATTGCTATGCCCCCACCACCACCATGAAAAATATTAATTACCTTGAACTCAACATTAAAAAATGTTCACTAAGAGATAATAGTATTTGCCAGAATCTTAATGGCACTTAAATATTTTGCATTTCAAAACCACAGGATGCAGTAAAGGAAGTACCCTGCCTCCCCCTCATCTCTCTCCAGGCCTCTCAATACATGAACGTGAAATTTGCAGTGAGTTCACAATCACTTCTGACGTTTTTCTGCTGCAACACAAATAAATTACAAAGGCAGATTCTCTCTTTCAAGAGAGAATTCTTATTTTCATCAGCTCATCATACACACACAGACAAAATGGTCAGCGGAGCTTTGTAGACCCAGCGTGGGTTGATACTGTTGGAGGATTACTGCCTGCGCTTTCTTAAATGTCAAAAAGCCATTCAGGGATTTCTGACCAGAGAGATTCCAGCTGCCCAAGTCACCTTTCATAAAATCAGATCAGCTGAAACTTCAAAACTCTAAGCACAGTAAATATGAAAGGAGATTAATATGGCATTTAATTTGCATTAAAAGGAACTCGTGGATAGAAGTGAGAAATGTGGGGCCTTTTTTTCCTAAAAGTAAAAACCAAAAAAATAATTACATGGAAGCCTGTAATCATGAAAGTTCTTTATAGTTTGTTGCTGTTGTTTAAACAGAAAAAGAGCAAATAAATGAGAGTCTTAGGAAGCACATATTCAGCATTGTTAATGCATGCACCTTCCTCCCTAAAATAAAATTTTACACATTTTCAAAGAACAAATAATGAAAGGTAATTGGAAAGGACAAGTCAATATTGCCAAATCTACTTGAGAGACTTGATACCATGTACACTAGGAGAAAGGGACATTTCATCTATCTAATCATCCTTTAAAACTACAATGTGCTCTTAGGTCCAGGTTTAAAGTCAAATAAAAAAGGATAATTTATCATCAGATATAGAGCAATCCAATGAAATCCATAGACATCTCTAGTTTAATATTATAGAAGAGAATTTAAATTTTTCCAAAAATTGCTGAAGACCACTTTGTGATTCAGTTTTTAGGCTATGTTTGAAAAAATAAATAAAAATAGTAGTCTGGGCCCTTTGTGACATATTACCTTGGCAATGGCATAGATGCGGGTGCTAGATGGGTCAGCCAGCTCCCTTCTGAGGTCGAGGTTAGACGGCCAGTCTTTGTTCATTGGGAGACGGGCAGTGAAACCATCTATGGACGGGTGGCACATCCGTAAAGCTTTCTGGAAACTCTCCTCAAACGTGCGACCAATAGCCATGACCTGTGATACACGTTTAAAATCACATATTGAAAGAAAGAGCTTACGTATTTTGAACTTGTAATAGAACTGTACATGGAACCTTCTTCAACAAAGACTTAAGATCAAAAATTACAGCAAAACGCAACTCGAACTTCAGGTATTTGGTTTTTTCCTCTCCCCATTTTCCATGGTTTTGGTGTAATGAGTCTTTAACATTAGGTCAGTCTTTTACTACATAGGGAATTCAGCTGTATTTGCTGAGATTGATGAGGAAATCACCTGCCCTTGCTCTGGGCCATCGTCTGAAAATAAGGTCTATGTGATTGGAGCATATAGGCCCTTTGATTAGAACAGAGAGCAAATAGAAACTGAGCTTATATTAACATAAGAACAGAATTATTTCTAAATAAGTATCAGTCAGTATCTAAGACAGGCTGGCTTTTTTTTTTAATAGCTAAGCATTAATATTTATAGAACCTTGAGAAACGTAACGAATACTGATAGATTAGGATTTCAAATGTAGGCAGAGACTAAATTCACCGTGACAAATTCAATGTGTCTTCCTGCAATCTTTACAGCTGATTGTACACTAATCAATTGGAAAAAGTCATGTGTTGATTTACTTTGGACAATTTACAAGTCAGAACTAAACTTAAATTGACCTTGTAGCCTACTCAGTTATTTTCATTGGATAAACATTGTCTTTGAATCTTTCCATAGATTGCCGTGCCTGTTTGGTCTCCAATTTAAAATAATAACAGTCATGATGCTGCCTTCAGTAAATGTTCATGATCCTCTAACAGACTCAAATTCCCATTACTGTCAGCTTAGGATAGCTTCCTGTCAACTGTGTGACAAGATACATATTCAAAGATCACTAAAGCCAAGCAGATAACCTTTTCATACTGTTCCAAATTTAATTAGAAATAAGGGAAGATTCACAAGAGCAAGGATAAACAAAACATTAGCCCAGTTCAGACATGCAATTTGCAAATCATAGTGGCATCTTGAGGAATTAGACAATATGCTTATAGATTGTGTAGCCTAGACATGGAAGAGAGCCAGAAATTGAATGTTTTGTTTTATTTTACTTTTTTAAAAATATTTACTTTATTAAAGTAATTTTAAACATATGTTTAAAATTTGGCCATAAAATAATTAATTCTGTAAGTAACTCTCCACATATTTTTATTATTCTTAAGCATACTCTGCATAAAAGTACATGGGATCCATTCCCTAAAAGAAAATAATATGTATGACATTATATAGAAATGCATCGATTTACGTGTTTGCTCAAAACTTGTGCTTTTGGATACTACACATTAGTAAAGCTTATTCTCCTTGGGTGAAAATATGTTACTATTTTCCTGTGAAATAGGAAACATATTTCCTGGACTACCACGATCTTCTTTGACTCTATTCTACTATATTCTCACTGCAACTGTAAATAAAAATACTAATTTTCAACATTTACCACAGATTAGCTCACATTATATGTTTTTGTTCGTTTGTTTCTATGTTCTGAACTCACCAACTGCAGACAATGTGTACAATTATCCACAACTTACTCCCTGTCTTATCCTCCCAGTCTGGCGCGTAGCAAGAACTCAGGGCTATTTGCCAACTTGAGTTGGATTGAAGGTAATGTGTTAAATACTCATTGACAATGAAAATACCTCAGCTAATATAAGCCCCAAATGAATATCACAAAGTTTTCTCAAATTCTTTGGCCTATAAGTTTTACATTATGAAGAAAGGGTACTTCCCATGAAAAATAAACTAAATAAAATAACAGTTATTTGATGGAAACACTACCAACTTTTTGTGGCATTTGAGTTCTAATTCTTTTGTGCACTGAAAATCATCGTAGAAAAAAATAAGATTTAAAACAACCACGAAGAAGGAAAAACCACTACTTGGTGTTTTATAAGTAGCTATTTTCATTTAAAAGGTCAAAAGTGTGCTATTTGCCATTACTCTAAAATCTTTCATTTATATGTTAGAAATTGAAAAATCCAAATACTGGTGACAATTCTGCCTTTGTAGGTGAATATGATCAACTAGTAAAATGTCTTTATCCCCCCATGTTTAGGATGGAGTTAAGCTATAATTCCTAATATTATTGACATGCATTTCTGAAATGGCTAGTGTGATTTTAGGCTCTATAATATGTGTCATGGGACAAATGAAGGACAGAAAGGAAAGATAAGTCATAAATAGCCTTGTGTTCTGTATTCTAACCAGCTTAGTTATTTAGACACAGACGAAAAGCTTCCACACTGGTCACAACAGAGATAGAGATGAGATAAACTAAAACAGACAGATGGATAAGTGATAGATGATAAAAATTGAGATTCATACAAATTTCTGCTACTCAAAAACTCTTCTCCTACATAATATTTATGGATAGTAATTTAAGAGCAATACTAATGATGGACTACATTAATAAACACTTTATAAGCATTAATCCTGAACCCTGCAAGGTAGATCCTATCATCTCTGCTTCATAGGTGTGCATCTTGAGGCTTGGGGTGATTCCTGAGAGTTTTCAGCTGGTATGTGGCAATGCCATGAGTAACACCTGGGTCTATCTGATTCTAGGGCTCATGCCTTCTCCTCTACACCAAGAAGAAAGAGATAAGGGCTCAGTGGAAGGAGGGAGGAGTCAATCTCAGAGGCAGAGACCTGAATTCCTTTCTTCCCAAACAGAAAAGTACTGCATCTTTGAAGACGGAATAATCAAAAGCTAACTTTAATTTCATACAGTCTAACATAGAACATTATGAAAAACCCTCTAATGATGCATAAAGCTTAACACTTTTTAGTAGAATGAAAGAGGGGTTAGTATTCCTTCCACTGAGCTCATCTCAATTCAGAATTTTAGAGCTGGAAGGGCTCCAAGGGATCACCCTGTCCAGTCTTTTCTTTCATAGTTGTAAAAAGTGAGGTTCAAAGAGGTTAAAGCCACAGTTTCCATGAGTGGACTAAAGATGAATTCTTAACCTCAGGTCAGTAGTCTTTGGGGGACATTCTATCATCTTATATATCATTTTACTTTGTTTATAAAACAAATTATAACTCAGTTATATTTATTTTAATATGTGTTTTCACAAATGTGTATGTATTATATGCCCACATATCCGACCTTGCCTTTTGAATAGAAAGGTTTTTTCAGTCCAGCAAAATGGCCACATGTTATATTCTATTCACAAATGTAATAGTCTAGCAAATAGAGAGATGTTAAAGCACTAAAGAAGAGATGTAAATCCTGTACATTCTCCCATCTATAACCCAGTAGCCCAGGCAACCTTAAGATTTTCAGTGGTGTTACATTTAAAAAAGAAAAAGTGATAACAAGAAAAAAATAGAGAAATAAACCAAGCACTTACCTCTCCTACACTTTTCATAGAGCTACCAATTCGACTAGATGTTCCATGAAAACGGTCAAGATCCCAGCGGGGAATCTTGGTAACCATGTAATCCAGGCTGGGTTCAAAGCAGGCTGATGTCTTCCCTGATACAACATTCTTGATTTCTGGAAGTGGGATTCCTAAGGCAATCTTTGCAGCAATGAATGCCAATGGGTAGCTATAAAGAAGGACATAAACTTATTTTTTTAATTTGAGCAGTAAGTATTGAAAATAATCCAAAATATAAAATGTGTTTTTAAAAAAAATTCTGGTATTATTCTACTTCACGCCTGATTCTCTGTTCTTATAAATATTTAATAGCCATGTATAAAACAATGTAAGTGTGATACAGGGATAGAGGTGTAAGTCACAGCAATATCCACTCTCTATGCATTGCAGGCATAGCTACAACTCCTATCTTCACCTCTTCAACCCAAAATCAATAGCATCCTTGATAAAGAAGGTTTCAACCTCCACTTGTGTTTATCCTCCATTAAGATGAGAATCTGCAAATATTCTTTTGAGGAAAAAAAATAAAACATATATATATATATATATGTACCTGGGTAGACAGTGGGGCTAACTAGTACTCGGGGATATGTAAAGGTAGCAAATGTAGGCTTTGAAAGTTTGGGTCCTTGCTCTGCTTCCAAATTATCTTTAAACTTTGGCTTCCTTCCAAATTAACACTCTGGAAAATTGACTGTCTTCATTCAGAATGTCAGTTTTTGGTCATTTTGTTTGAGAAAATAATTCATAGAACTATAGAATTGAACACGAGTTTTTTTTAGTACAACTCCCCACCTGACAGATAAGAAAACTGACAGAAATGGTAATTGATGTGCCCCAAACTACACAGTCAGTGGAAGAACATAATGAGAACTCAGGTCTTACGATCCCAGACAGGGCAACACACCTCCCGCCACCCCTTGCAGCAGCCCTGTGTGACTACCCTTAGAAATCTTTGGAAGTAAATCTTGTGTTCATGTAAATGCCATGTAATTTAACTACAAGATACCAAATGTATTAATAGAAATGGAGGGTTTTAATTAATTTTCCTTCCAATTATGCTTGCCAGCAGCTGTTAAATGAACAGTATATTTATTTGCTTGCAACATTTACCTATGGACAAATTCTACATTGTTTAGTCTTGCAGAATTTTGCTAAGATAAAAGCAATGTGTCTGGAGTGTTTGGGTTGAGTGAGCTACATTTTTTGTCAGCTATTTGCTATAGAACTATACCCCTGGAAAAGCCAGTTGAGGACTAACATTAAGGATTAATTTGCACTTTTAACAACATCTGCAAAGCGCAATTAAGAAGCAGATTTTTCACAGCCTGCTTTGACCACCCAGATTTTGATTAGTTTATGATTAGCCAGCAAACAAAGCCAGCTAGCAATACCATTTGCCTCAATCTGGCAGCAAGCTCATTAATAACCACATCCTTTGGGTCCCATGAATGACTTGAAGCTAGCATACAGAAATGGGGACTATACTTTGTAAATGCGCAGCAGTTTTCCACTAGCTGTCTGTTTTCCATTTCTGTCTGTGAAGAACCTGCAAACCCGTGGTCGATGCTTCTGGTCTTACCCCGTGGCCTTGGAAGCTAGGGCAGAGCTTCGGGAAAGCCTAGCATTCACTTCAATGATGCAGTATTCCATTGAGGTAGGATGAAGGGCAAACTGGATGTTGCATTCACCCACAATGCCCAAGTGGCGGACCACATTGATGGAAGTACGTCTCAACATCTGGAATTCCGCGTTGGAAAGTGTCTGGGCAGGGGCCACAACAACTGAATCACCTGCATAAACAAGCAGCACTCATTATTTGGTGGCATATGTAAACCACCAACTTCATTGACATAACCATCTACATGCATGATACAAGACACAGAACACTCTGAAGGTGTGCCGGGAAAATGATTATTTTAAGGTAATATCTATACGTGAGATATTAAGTATTCCCCTTGATTCTTGTTTTGTCCATATTATTCTGATACGATGCTTACAGAAACCCTGATAAAATTTCCCAAGCTCAGTTAACTATAAAAAAAAATCATCTGCTTATTGAATTGACATTAACTTTTTAACTTCCCTTCTCTTCAGCTCAAATTGTCCTGCAAGTTCTTCCTTCCCTGGAATGTTATCCCCTCCTCGTCCAGACTGGCTTATCCACGTGCTTTCTGCATCTCAGACCTTCTCATTGTCACTCCTCACCGCTCATAGCCCTTTACATCTTCAGTCTCCATTACTTCTGCCCTCAAGCATGCTCAGGCCTTGAGAAGCCCCTCTCCCATTACTAGACAATCACACAGATGTTCACTCTCACTACTTTACATGCCCGAGCTTCTTGCAAGTTTGCCAATTCTGTTTATCACTCATTGCCATATAATTCCTTTCAACTGGGCTCACAGAATTAACTTTGCAATGAAATTGTCCTCTTGGACATTTAAAAAGCCAAATTTAAATTATCATTCATGATCTTACATAGCATTTGATACTACCAAAAACAAAAATCTTGCATAAAAGATGTCTTGCGTTGGCTTACTTGGGACTGTACTACCCCGGTTTCCTTCCTTATTCTCCATTCCTCCCTTCTGCCTTCAACACTAGTCCATTTTCTTTATCCAGCTCTATAAATTTAAATGTTTCCCAGATTCAAAGTTTGCCTCTCCTCTTTATGTACCTACACTCCTGAATACTTTTCCTAAGCCTACAGCTTTGTTTCCCGTATAGCAAAGATTTCCAGGGACCTTGTCTCAACTTCATTTCTGTTCTCTTTTCCAGAACTCCATTTCCGCACTCCCAACTCCCTTCAGACGAATACCACCCACACCTCAAATTTAGCATTTCTAAAACTTCAGTCACCATCTTTGCCCTCTCGTCCAACTAGTTTACCTTCCTGAGAAATCTGTTTCCCTTACCCGTGCCTATTTTCTCATTTACTTGCTGACTAACACCTCTGTCCGCTTTAGGTCTTCTCAAGTTCACTTCTTACTTGTCCACACTAAGTCTTACAGATTTTACCACTAAATTGCTTATCTTTAACCTTTTGCTCAAGTGAAATCAGTATAATAATATCTGCCTTACTTCATAGGGTTTTTGTGTAGATCAAATAAAACGTGAGAATATTTCCAATACTGTAAAATACTATACATGTAAAAAATGTGATCACTTGTCTGTCAGCTAGAAATAACGTAAGGAGACGAACACCATAAAGGTGAGTGTGGCCATCAAAGACGTGAGCTGAAGGCATCTCTGGAATTCCTGAAGATTTCTTTGCCTACCTGTGTGAACGCCCATGGCATCAACATTTTCCATGTTACAGACGGTGACACAGTTGTCATCAGCATCTCGGACTACTTCATATTCTATTTCTTTCCAACCTGTCACTGATTTCTCCACCAGAATCTGGTTGGTCATAGCAAAGGCCTAAAAATTGGTGACAAAGGGTATCAAAGAGTAAGAGAAGCCAGTGGCCTAAACCTGGATATTTGGCAAAATGCCTGGCTTAAATCATGGTCAGCGCTGAAGTCACAAAACGAATCTTCATCCTTCCCTACACTCCAGAAGGCACCATTCAGCGAGGTGCTAGGAATAGCATCCCGCCGTGAATGTGCTTGATTTGCATTATTGAGGCTTGCCATTCAAAGTGCTGATATGACATTAAATCAAACTAATTTAGGAAAAAGAGAAAATAATTGGGCAATCAGGCAGAGGAAAATGAAATTATTTCAGCAGCTAGGCTTCTGTGAAACTAGAAAATGTGATAAGTGTGAATAAATGTGGAAAAATAAGTCTAAAGACTCCGGCTCTCTCTAAAATAGCTGAGGGTGCTTTGTACAGCGACACACACAATAAAAGTTAGTTGATGTTGATGAGGAGGAGAAAAGAGATGATGATGGTTATAAACAGTTAGCCAAGATGGCATAAGAAACTTAGGAATTAGAAGAATCTTATGAATCTTATGTGACTATTATTGTGGTTAATCACTGCCTAAGTGCTTAACTACTCTGAGTCATGTATCATGTATACCTGATTAGACAGATACGAATTAGTGTAATTATCGTTGCCTATTTACAGAGTGTCCACAGTAGGTAGAATACTGAACCCAGAATATGAATAGGCAATCTCTGACCTTAGGACATGTAGCTCATAATCTAAGACAGAAATGTCCTTTTGTTTCATAATATATTCAAGTTAGGGTGGCAGTGAAAGAGAAAGTAGTTTGAACTTTTTCAAATGATTAGTAGGCAGTATAATAAAATAACTCAATGTAAGTTTTTCTATAATGTGTCTCAACGCTGTTTTTCAAATCTCAGTCATCGTTAAGGGCTCTCGCACATGCAATTGAAAATTGTTCCCACGGCTGACCACAATGAGGTTTTCAAAGTGGTGAAGAAATCATGTAGCCAATGATAACAGTAAATAATGATTAATTTGTCATTCCATTTGCCTGCTAGAAGAAGAAATTTAGGAAACAAAGGATATAAATTGGAAAAGCTTTTTGCATTCTAATGAAGTAGAATGGATTTGGGGGAATAAGGAAAATGGAGGTCATATTCACCTGCTCCTCAGTCTGCTTCTTTTCTTTTGAATCTCAGATTTTACATAAAAAGTTAATTTAGGGACCTGGGTGAATTAATGTAGCTTTTAATCGCATTAATTATAACCTCAGGAGAATAAGGAGATAGTTTAGGACATAAAGATAGAACTAATTATTCTCAAGGGAAAAGCTAGGTGTTTTTCAATAAGGCAAACTATTCAAAGACCTATTGATTATCTAAACACCATATAAATAATTGAAAACTATCCTATTCCAAGTGGGCAATTTTTCATATAAAATATTCAGTATCCAAAAGGGTTTTTTAATACAATGAAGAATATTTTAATACCAAATAAGCACACATTGCCACTATTGGTGGAAATAATAAAATTGAAAACGGGTAAAACACCTAATGTGCTAAAGGAAATAAAATTTATATCCCCATGAGTATGATTTTGCCTTAAATACATGATTTCAAAATACAGAATGGAAACAAAAAACATATATATATATATATATGATGTTTACCTCTTTTTTGTAATTTTTCACAACTTTAGAAAAAATGAAATTCAAGCAGTTCATATGTAATTATTTAAGTATTTTTAATTGTAAGTCTATGTTCTCAATATCTTATGTCAACAATTAGAGTCTCATTTATTTCAATTCAGAAAGTAATGATAAATCTGTAAGCTATGCTTGAGCTGTTTCCTAAGCACTCCGCAAAGTAGCCTCACATTGATTCTGCCAAATTTGCCTCCATGACTGCCGTGTAAGCTACATGAGATTCTTAGCTACACACATATGCATTCATTCAAAGTAGTTATTGATCCTTCAGTATTTCCAGGCACTGGTTTATTCCACAGAAGCAGAATGTGGACTAAAGTCTTTTTTCCTGGAAGATATTTTCTGTATTAATCTCTAATTTATTTTTGGAGAATATCTTAATTATCTCAAGATTTTTCCTTTAATACTCAAAAAAAGAAGTACTTAGTACTATATTAAAGTGATTTGATAAAAAATAAATTAAAACACTTAAATCTCAACTTTTGTTTTTATTGTGTGTATAGTACTTAACAAAGTTCACTCGTTTTTTATACTGAGAGGTTTATATTGCATATACTGAACTTGGGAGAAAGCCAAGCCACGCAAAGTGCTTTGTTTCACTTACTGAATGTGGTCCATTTCGCATTATTTTTTAAAAAAATGAAAAATGGGATATCATATTCTATTTTTTCTTAGCCTATAAAATATATTTTAGCTTTTAAATATTTTGAAGTAGATTTTGAAACAGAGGAAGATGGAGTTGTATTAAGTTCATGTCATTGAAGTCTGTAGATTATACAATCTAAGAACTTTGAAGTAAAATACTTTATCTAGAACCACATGGTTTGTCACTGCATCCCAGCACAAACAGTGGCACTGCACTTCCCTCTCAAAAGTGCTGTCTTTTGGACAATGCACTTAGAAAACATCATGGGGATTTAGTCAATAGTGAGAAGGTGTATTCTCATTATATAACTTTCTCCAGTTGAAAGGGTATATGAAGTCAGTTTTTTGGATCAATAAGAATATTGTCTATGAAAATGCATACCTTTGTGCCAAGGTCTATTAAGGTCTCCCTGTTGGGACAGATGCCTGAGCCTAACCCGCCCAGGGCATAGGCAGAACGGATCATGACTGGGTACCCAATGGTGTCTGCCGCCTTCAGTGCATCCTCCATCTGTCAACAAGAACAAGAATGCTAAATTTTAAAAGCTGACCACAGTAGCAGAAAAGAGAGTCTGGCAATTCAGGTAAATCAATTTATTCTAGAAGGGCATAGGTATAAAAAATGTTCAAGTATTCACTCATCTCTTTCTGCAAAATAAATATTGTTATATAAATGTTATATGAAATTCTAGGAGCGATATGTATACACCCAGAAGGAGTTTGAAAGATATACTTTTGGGGAAAATTTTATCTTCTCCAATAAAAACAGAACCATACCCAAAGCAGAAATAGTCATTATTCATTTGAAAATGAGAGCTATATTGAATTATCAAATTTTAAAATTCATTTTAAAAGTCCATCTCTTAATGAAACAAGTAGAAGCTGCTTAAATTAATTTGGTATTACCACAATAAGCCATTAGGAACCCTGTATAGAAGAAAATTCTCATTTTTCAAGCTTACTCAGAGAAAAGTCCCAGAAGCTAGGAATTTTTTTTTTTTAACTTACAGAATACAACATATGGTGACTATATTTTTCTGTCATGGAATATTATTACACTACCATTGGGAATGTAATTACACCTTTCCCATATGCCTGTTTCTCATCCTGAGGAAGCAAGGACATAATTAAATCTGGCAATGGAAGAATAAAGGTATGGCAGGGCTTCCCACAATGTTCAGCAGAGCTACCCTGGGATTATTCTTGATTGACAGCTTGGTAACACAGTATGTACTTGGTAGCATGCTTTTCTGAAACATGCATAACCCAATTTTAGTTGTCCCAGCAGTACTTGCCTATCCCTAATGATTTGCCTATTTCTACAATGAAGAAGTTGCATTTAAAACTGCCTCTAGCCACCCCCACTTCGCCAATGCCTGAAAACAACAATGAAGTTAGAGGGAGGGGGACAGAGAAAAATTACTAAATAGAGAAAACTCCAGTGATTGCCCCTTTACACAAACAGCAAATTCAACAACCATCTACACAAGGAATCACCTTCTGAAGAATCAAAAAGCAGATGAGCAATCATAGTACCTGGTTTTAAAGTTATATCAAGAGAAGAGGTGCCAGGGAGAGCAGAAAAGTCTTGCGTTGCCTGTACGACACCTCCCCAAAGCCCTAGTAGTACCACCTACCTGAGTCCAATGAAGAGAGAATCTGTGTAAGTGGGGAAAAAAGAGTAAAGTAATTGTGGGATAGTACATTGCAATTCAGGGCAGCCCTGTCACAAGTGAACACAGCACAGAGCAGAATTTAGACTAGCCCAGCCTGAGAGAAGTCCTTTGCCTTGATACCTGAGTTCCTGCTAGCTCCCCCACCAGCCAAAAAAAAAAACAGTGGGGGACTTGGGAAGAGAGATGTTAATGAACAATAAGAAATCATCTAAAGGTATGTAATTCACTAGTTACAGTAAGTCCCCCAAATATAGAATATTCTGTTGCTGTAATTGTTGTGTACAGACTCATTATATCTTGAGTGGGAAGACTAAAACACAAACCTATCAAAAATACTGATAATAATTTTTTGAGAAGGCTAATGTAAAAAGATATAGATGGAAAGAACAGAAAGTTAAAAAGCAATGGCAGGTGGAATTGATGTCTTGAACTTCTGTTAGATTTATTTTTGCTTATTTGTTTGTAGGCAGAGTTGTAATATGTTGATTGTAAAATGGTTTTTTGCAAGCCTCACATAACCTCAAATCAGAAAACATACAGCAGATAAACACCAAAGAAGAATGATATTAAAACACACCACCAGAGAAAATCCCTTTTAACAAAAAAAAGACAGGAAGGAAGGAAGATTGAAAGAAAGAACCACAAACAAACAACCGGAAATCAAATAACAACGTGGCAGCAATAAATACTTGCCTACCAGTAACAACACTGAATGTGAATGGATTAAACTCACCAATTAAAAGAGAGCAGTGAAATGCATCAAAAGAAAGCAAAAGTTCGAACTCTATGTCGTCTACAAGAAACACACTTCACATATTAAGATACACATAGACTAAAAATGAAAGGAAGGAAAGAGATATTTCATGCAAAGGGAAACCAAAATAGAGCAAAAGTAGTTATATTTCCATTAGGTAAAATAGATTTCAAGACAAAAACTATAAAAAGAGGTAAAGAAATTTCATTATGTAATGATAAAGGGGTCAATTCAGTAAGAGGACAAAAAATTCTCAATATGTATTCACCCAACATGAGAGAACTCAGGTAAAAGCAAATATTATCAAAGCTAAAAAAAAAAAAGAAATATACCCCAATAAAGTAGTCATTGGAGACCTCAACATTCCACTCTCAGTATTGGACAGATCGTCCAGACAGAAAATCAAGAAAAAAACATCAGACTTAATCCACACTACCGACCAAATGGACCTCTTAGCTATTTACAGAACATTTCATCCAACAGCTACAGAATACACATCCTTCTCCTCAGCTCATGGATCATTCTCAAGGATAAATTGTTAGGCCACAAACAAGTCTTAACATTTTTGTTAATTGAAATCAAATCAAGTATTTTTTCTGACCACAATGGAATAAAACTAGAGTTCAGTAACAAAAAGAACATTGAAAAATACACACACATAGTACCTCTGCTCCTGAATGACAATGGGGTCAATGAAGAGATCAAGAAAAAAATTAAAAATTTTCCCCAAACAAATGAAAATGAAGACACAAGTCAAAACCTATTGTATAAAACAAAAGCAGTAAGAGGAAAGTTTATAGTAATAAGTGCCCACATCAAAAAGATAGAAAAATTTCAAATAAACAACCTAATAATGTATCTCAGAGAACTAGGAATAAAAGAGCAAGACAAAACCTAAAATTACTAAAAGAAAATAAATAATAAATATCAGAGTAGAAATAAATGAGATTGAAACAAAAAAAAAATCAATGAAATGAAAATTGTTTTTTTGAAAAGATAAAATTGACAGACTTTTGGCTAAGAAAAAAAGAGAGAATACTCAAAAATATAGTTAGACAAAATAAACAATCTCTGATAGCACAACAAAGTGATTATAATCAACAGTAAGGTGGGGTATATTTAAAATAACTAAAAAGAAGGTAACTCGAATGTTCCTAACAGAAAAAAATGATAGAGACCTGAGGTGATGGATAACCCAAATACCCTGATGTGATTTAATCCATATCGTATTCCTGTATCTAACATCACCTACGTCCTATAAATGGAGACTATCCTGTACCCATAAAAATTAAAATTAAAAAATGAATAAAACTTGGGGCAATAGCAGATGTACAACAAGTTGACTTTTCCTGGTGATTAGAAATAGCCTATTGACAGGCATAAGATATGGTTGAAAGTAAATAACAGAAAAGCAAAGCTATCTCTTCACGTTAAATATCTAAGCCACAGGTTTTCCACTCATGAATTTTACTGACTGGAACCTTTTATTCTAAAATGTTTATTCCATTTCAAAATTGTTTTAAATCCAATCTTGCTTGTGGGGCATTCACAAACACAGAAGTGTGGGTGATCCCAGGAAGAATATAAGAATCAGTACAGTTCTTTCTGGTTTCCATTCAAAAGATCTGAAGACCACTAGTACTTAAACCATGGATAAACCATTTCAACTGTTTATGTTTTTCTTTTTGTAAGAAAAAAAAATGACACCTCTCGTTAGCTTTTCAGTATTGAATGTGACAATTCATTTACGATGTCTCTGAATTGATGTGAAATGTCTCTAACACATTTCTGGAATAAAATGTATGCAAGTATAACAATTTGAGAATTATTATTAGCTATGACAAATCATTCTCCCCATAACCCAAGACAAATAACGCCCTGGTTTCTCCAGAACAAAGGATTCTTACCGTTTCCACTGCAAAACTTGGAGCAATCTTCTCATTAATCTCATTTAGTTTGTCTGAGAACAGCTGCCGATCTTCTGTGGCCATGATGGATTCAACTGACGTTCCCAGGACTTTCACCCCATACTCCTTGAGCACACCTCTCTTGAATAGTTCCACTCCTACAGTAGAACCAAATAGAACTCGTTTTTAAAACCTCAAATTTTGTATCTTCTTTTACAGTACCTGAATACAATTATTTTTTAAACTTAAAATTAAATCCAGGAAGCCACCATCGTCTACAGTAGAATTGCACTTAAGGAAAAAAATTAAAATAAAAATTCTAGAGACAATCTAACTGATGCTACTATCCCTTATATCATCACTTCTGCAAATCATGTTTACTATTCTTATTCATAAAAATTATAGTATTACTTTGAGCCTTAAAATGTTAGTACATTACTTTTCCTTCTAAAATCCATGCCTAGAATGAAATTCTATTATTTAAGTAATCTCAAAGATATAGGCATGTATCTGAGTTTAAAAATAAACATCAAAATTGTTTGTGTTTTCACTGTGTTGCCATCAAAACTTCGGCTGAGTCTTTTATATTTGAAATACAAATTATGTAAAACTAGCTAAAGAGATTTGCATTCATATCTAAATCCAAATATTTGAAGCATTTTAAAGAGAACAGAGAAGTAGACTTCATAAATGCTTGAAGGAATGGTAGAGAGAATGATCTGTGTTATCATGAAAATATATGTGAAAGGTTAATAATGCTATAGGGCTGATCTATAAGAGTATGTAATCAAAGTTTGCTTTTTTTTTGGCAATCAGTGCTAATTCCCATTTTTTCATTTATAATAGTTTTCAGGACTTCCATAGAAACAGAGAAAGCAATATCCCGGGGAAGAGGAGGGAAACCTAAGAAACCTATTTGCTCTGGAGCATTAAATCAAAAGGTTTCCTTATCTCTCTGCTGTTTGTCAAATAAACTAGCAATATTCATCATCTGACATTTTTTAGGTGGCTGTCTGTTAACTGCTTCTTCACACTTTGAAGGAAAGGTTTTATGAACACACAGGGCACAATTTTTAGATGGGTTCAAATAAAATATCTTACACACAGATGCAGGGGTCAAAACTCTCCAACTAAACTTAGAACTCACCGCAGTTCAGAGCTGTCTGGCCCCCCATGCCTAGAATTAACCCATCTGGCCGTTCTGCCTTGATAACCTCTGTGACGAACTGGGGGGTGATGGGAAGAAAGTAGACAGCATCCGCTTGCTTTAAGCCCACCTCATTGGTCTGGACTGAGGCAATGTTTGGGTTCATCAGGACAGTTTTCACATTTTCTTCCTGAGAGAAACAAAAGGATCCAGTATATGAATGCATGGTCGAAAGACAAGAATGGCCGCTCTCCAGTGAAGGTTACTGAAGCTTTTAGGTTATTCTATGAGATCAGTAATAGTAATAGAGAATGAACGTTAAGAGCAAGCATTTGTCAAAGGAAGGAAGAAATTCTTGGAAACAAAACTATACAAAAAGAACTGGCTGCCTCCTAAGGTCCACCATGAATTTCTTGCCACTGGAGATGTCAAGTTAGGATGAACCAATCCTATAGAATTTGCTTAGAGGTCCACCTATGCTACTGATCAGCATTAAAAGAGGGAAATACTCCAAAATTTTTTAAATGAGTAAATATAACTGAAGCAAGAGGCAACATGAAAGCTGCTTCTGCTTTTATCATTTACTAGAGAACAATATTGAGTGTACATTTAAAATGGACACTCATGTGGTCCTTTTCTGCTGGATGCACCGAGAACCTTCTGTTGATTTCCTGTTTTCATGCCTTCCATGGTGGTTTTAATAAAGAACATTATACAGCTGTTTCTACAATTATATTTGTAAAAACCTATATGGCAAAAAAAATTAAATATATGCATGCACCCGTAAATGTTTATGTATGAGTAATATAATTGTATTCATAGCTCCATCTCATACCTTCTATCTGGAGAGATCTAAAAAACAATTCTTCATATAGGTTACCAGGTTACTAAGAATAACTGTCCTATAAACCAGAGTAAGGGTGACATTTAGCAAAATACTTTTATAAAATATGGCCAGATGGCTTTTATTATTTGATAGATTAGCATGTCAATTTTAAATTCCTCTAAAAAATCAACAACATATTCAGGTGAAAGTCTAGAAATTATTCTTGAAAGCCTATACATCCTTAGGGGGGAGTATCTGAAAAAAAATTAAATCTTTTTCATGTTACCTTACATTAAAATAGAGCTTTAATGTTCCTTTTTATCAGTTTATTTGATTTTTATGCCAAGACTAGGAAAGAGATTTCCACCTTTTAGACAAAGAAATTGAGATTCAGTAAGGTTAAATGGCTTGCTAAAGGTCATATAGCTAATAAGTGGCCATATTAGGACTCCAATTGAGGTGTTATGACTCAAGTCCCAGACCCATTCCCCAATATGAGTCATTACTCAAGATTTTAAGAGTACTGTTATTAATGAAATGTTAGAAAGATACATATAGATAAGTAAATGCATTTAGAATGTGGGTTGGAATTTAAATAATTGAGTCCAAACTAAGATAACATCATCAGCAGAAGTTATAGAAAGTATTACTCCTAAAGTACCAACAAACTTAAATATATTTAAGTACTTTCTGAATGTTATGCAATGAACAATAATTTTTTTATATATTAAAGTATACAGGCTTGGCGCCTGTGGCTCAATCGGCTAAGGCGCCAGCCACGTACACCTAAGGTGGCGGGTTCGAATCCCCAGCCCAGGCCCGCCAAACAAACAATGATGGCTGCAACCAAAAAATGGCCGGGCGTTGTGGCGGGCACCTGTGGTCCCAGCTACTTGGGAGGCAGAGGCAGGAAACTCGCTTGAGCCCAGGAGTTGGAGGTTGCTGTGAGCTGTGATGTCATGGCACTCTACCCAGGGGGACAGCTTGAGGCTCCGTCTCAAAAAAAAAAAAGAAATCAAAACCATGTAACCCAAACCTTTGTACCCTCATTATCAATCTGAAATTTAAAAGAGAGAGAAAGAGAGGAAAAAAAT
>CAUYQV010176007.1:0-16192 GCA_963574575.1 Galagoides demidoff
CCCCCTGGGTAGAGTGCCATGGCATCACAGCTCACAGCAACCTCCAACTCCTGGGCTCAAGCGAGTCTCCTGCCTCCGCCTCCCAAGTAGCTGGGACCACAGGCACCCGCCACAACACCCGGTCATTTTTTGGTTGCAGCCGTCATTGTTGTTTGGCGGGCCCGGGCTGGGGATTCAAACCTGCCACCTTAGGTGTATGTGGCTGGCGCCTTAGCCGATTGAGCCACAGGCGCCGAGCCGAGATGGCCTTTTTACTTGGGCCTTGTCTGCTCAAGTGAGATTTCACAGTCCTGTAAACTAATCCCTTAAAAAGAAATACTTGCACAAAATGGCACTGTGCCCGTAATCTCTTCAGGCTGCGAGGAAAGGCTGGTTAGACGAAGCAGCAGGTGAACTTGGCCTGCCTGATGCCCCCTACACATCTCTGCATTGTCTGTGCATCAGGCAGGCCCGGAAGCCTTGGGTAGCACTGGGGGAAGGAGGAAGACCAGTGTTCACATTTGTTCCTCAGGCCCTGGCAGAGGGACTTAAGAATTTTGTGTGACCTGGGCTATACTTCTATAATTCATATATATATATACCCACACATACACACACCCCAAAGACCTGGGAGGGGAGGGCAACCTCCGTCCTCTGAGTATCTAAATCCACCCTTTTGCTTTGATGGAAGCAGAGGAACACAGTTCCACAGTGCTCCCAGACCTCAGCTGCTTCCTGCTCTCCCCAAGCCTGGCAGAAGGGAGGGGGGAAGAGTGAGTCCTGTGTCCCCGTTTTCCCCCTTTCTGGTGTAGTGCCCTGCCTTGTGCTGCTCAGAGCTGCCTATAGGCCAGTTGGGACCCTGCACATGTGGCCTTGCCCCGTGACTGGGGGCCCTGGGTCTGAGCAGCACTCACCTGTCTGTGATTCTTCCTCAAGTCCTTGGAAGCACTTGGTAGCCGGTGCTGATAGTTCTTCATCTCCCCCATCCTCCTCCTCTTCTGCTCAGGATCGTAGGTCCAGGGCTGCCTGGATGGATGGACACAGGCACATGTGCAAATACGTGTTCAGAGGCTGCAGTTCAGAAAAGGGCTTCACCTTCTCTCTCACCTGCAGGAGTCATCATCAAGAGGAAGAGCGGGGAGGTTCCCTGCCCTCTGGCCGTGGAGGCGTTTGCTGCTCACCTCAGCTACATCTGCAGATATGATGACAAGTACAGCAAGTAAGTGGCTCATCAGCCCAGCCACAGCAGGGGGAGAGAAGTTACTGGATTGGTCATTAGCTCCCCCAGTTTAAGAACTGAAGGATGAAGGCGTTGGGGGGGTCTAATCCTGGGCCCACATCCTGGCCTTCCTAGCACTGCCCTGCACACCTAGCCTCACCTCTAGGGATCTTCTGCCTCTTGGAGCTCCCCACTCCATGTTCCCTCTGCTCACAGGTGCCCTTCCTTCTGCTTCCCCAAATCTTACCATCTCTCCACAGCTCAGACCCAGCCCCCCATGCCCATAAAAGACCAAGTACCAGCCCAGGTGCTTTTCATCTGAGCTCTTCCTGTCCTCAAAAGTGTGTGCCCTGCGGGGACCCTCCTGTTAGATTGCAGTGTGAGCACGTGTGTGCCCTGCGGGGACCCTCCTGTTAGATTGCAGTGTGTGCCCTGCGGGGAGCCTCCTGTTAGTTTGCAGTGTGAGCACATGTGGATGCAGTGTGGACAGTATACAGGGTATGGTGGTGCACACGCACCCATGATGCCAGCCCTGGCTGACTGTCATAATAACATGACGGGAACTCCAAATATGGGCATCACTACTAAGTCACTAGAATTCGACCTTACAACCTAGAACAGAGTTGGACTAACTCAAAATTGGGCATTGACTTAGCTGGCTTTGAGACTCACCCAGTTTTCTGGCCTTTTTCATGGCAAGGAGGACAAAACAAAGGAAGTGGCACTTCTTTGAACTGAGTAGACGTGTGTGGGCACCTGCCCTCTGCTGGGCATGTGGTGTACTGAGGCTGCCAGTCCTCAAATATGTCATAATTGGGGTGCAGAGACAGATGGATGTACCCCAGGAGAGAACACAGCTCAGGGAGTGAGTCCTAAGAAGGGTCTTTTCATGAGGGTCAGCATCCCTGAGGTGACCTCTGTTCCTCCTTCTGAAGGGAAGGTGGGGGTGGGGAAGGAGCATTTAGGAGCAAGGAAACGTATTGCAGGGCCTGGGGCTGAGGAAGGACTTGGCTTGAGCTTGTGGAAGTGGAAGCTGTTCCAAAGCCACGGACTCAGCCTTCAGAGGGCAGTGAAGCTCAATTGGCCAGCTGGGGCCAGTCCCACTGGGCTTACAAGCCACCCAGAGAACACCTGGCACCTGGTTTGCAGGTTGTCCTCCAGTAATCCAGTCCTCCCTTCAGATGCTTCTCAGTTGTTTTCCTTTCCTTTGTCTTAAATAAAGTTCATGTGGCAAAGCCCCCAGCTAGAGCTTACCCATCCCCCCTCCCCCCACACAGCCTCTGTGGGGGGAGTCTGTAGCATATTTTTGGCTGAGAAGAGTGAAGTTCTTTGGGTGTATCTCTCCCGGGTGCCTATGAGCTGTCAGGTCAGCCTATCTTATCCTTCTGCCTTCAGGTATTTCATTTCTCATAAACCAAACAAGACCTGGCAGCAGGTATTCTGGTTTGCCATCAGCATCGCCATCAACAATGCCTACATCCTGTACAAGATGTCAGACGCTTACCATGTGACAAGGTACAGCCGGGCGCAGTTTGGGGAGAGACTCGTCAGAGAGCTGGTGGGCTTGGAGGACACTGCGCCAGCCCACTGATGCTGGGAACGCTGGCCCAGCCTGGGTCGGGGCCAGGTCGAGGGAGGGGCGAAAGCACGAGGACAGCTTGCCATGTGACCTGCCCATGCAGAGAACTGGAGAGGCCCTGGGTTTGGCCCATATTCAGATTCCCAGTGGGAGATTCTTCACTGACAACCATGGGTGGCAAGGCGGCATCATCTCTGAGCATAGTTGACTGAGACAGAAGGTACCACAAAGGCCAAGCTGTGGCTTCTGAGACAAACGCCTGAGGCCTGGGTCAGGACTGTGGTGCTGAGAGCAGGGAGAGATGGGCCTGTGTGGTTATAGTGATGGTTCTGGTGTTGCAGAGAGGCCGGAAGCGTCTAAGTTCTCTAGGAAGAGACAGCCCAGGTGCGCTGTGACAAGCTCCAGGCAGTTGCCCATTGTGATGACTCAATGAGGCATCCTGTGCCTCTTCCCTGGTCTGGCTGCTGGTTGGGGGAGAAGGGAAGTGCCTAAAGATGGCAGTGAAGGGTGATGCTGTTTTTTATTTTTAAATATATCTTCAGGTTATTTTCTTACTGTTGCTTAAGATCTAATGTAAATGGCAGATGTTCCCCACCCCCCACCCCCATCCAGCCCTGCCAACACCTCTCTACCCCTCCCACACAATCACAGCTCCTTGCATGATCACAGGTCCTGTCCCACTAGGTGGCAGGGTGTTGGGGTGGGGGGCAGCTCCCTTCCAGAACACACCTGCTATGTTCCAGGGAGGACCACAGAGACCCTGAGGGCCTAACCTTTGTCACAGTCTCTGTCATCATTGGCAGACTATTTTACTTGTTTGAAAAATATGTAGCATTGCTAAGACAAAATTCTCTAGGGATGGCCATTTCTTCCTTGTCATTGCTCCCTGCATAGCAGCCTTTGCACTATTGATCATTGTTAAGAGTGGTCCACAGAGCAGTATGAGCAGTCTTGGAAAAACTTCAAAGGGGCCCCGGGCTACCCATGATTTGACATGGGGAGGTGGCAAACAAGGAGCTCACCTCAGGACCGAGAAGTCTGCGTGACCAGCAGCTGAAAGCCAGGGCTCTATTAGCTCCCAGAGATATCTGGGGCTGTTTCTGAACCAAGATTTACATGTCTCTGTGGGAAACCTTAGCACCAGGGCTGCTGACTGCTCTGACTGTCCCCACAGGCAAGAAACAAGTCATTCCTGGCATTACCCCTTCCAGCCCAGTTCATGTCACCACCCCATCTTGACAAATGCAGATCTCTACTACTCAGGCATAGGGATTTTTTTCCCTGTCCACACACCTTTGATGAAAGTGTTGTTGTCAGCATGTTCCTGAACCCCACATCACTCTGTCCTGTAGTTCACAATGGCCCCCTTGCCCTCTGGGTTTGTTAACTTGCCACGATTGGAGGCCAAATTTGAGGAAAGGTGTTTCCAGACACCTTTGCTATGCCCTTTAAAGTTGGACTGAAAGCACTTTTCCCACATGAAGAAATATATTTTTAATTTGTGATGCTTTTCTACAAGGTTCTCTACTTCTGAGTTGAATGTGTTTCCAACACTTTAGGGAGACTCTATTGAAAGCTGATGAATTTTCTTTTCTGTCCAAACAAGTAAAATAAAAATAAAAGTCTATTTAGATGTTGCTTCTTTGTCAATTTGTGGATTTATTTCAAAGGACAAGGAACAAACATACAGGCTAGTCTTTTTCAGACTGGATTTCTTGTTCAGTAATCCAGTGTCTGTGCTCTTACCCATTCTTGGTTTGACTCTCTGAGCAGTTTATCAAAGAAACTCAGTTAAGTTTTGATTCCTAGAAATGTGTATGGATGTTGTGGCTCTATAAGGATAGTCGAGTGAGAGGCACCTATTTCACTAAAAATTTCTTGCCCTGTATGCCTGGTGATTCCATCCTCTCTTCTTCCAGTTTGTGTCCTGTGTCATCCAAAGTGTGAAGAGACACTGTTCTTGTAATGCCCTAACTCTATTTTATACATAGAGCCAGACTTACTCCATTTTGTCAGGACTTTGCTGAGGGCTTTCAACACTCCCCCTTTAAGCTTAGCTGAAAGCTGCAGAGTTTAGCAAAAACTGCAAAATCCTGTGAAACCACAGCGCTCCCTTGTAAGCATTCCCTTTACCCTATAGATCTAACCTTGCAGGTGTTGGCTTTTATGAAACTTGGCTTGCATTAGGACTCCCCTCCCCTACCAAAAGTTCTTTATAAAAAGTTTATACCTTAAAAAAAAAGTTTGTACCCTTGCCTCTTGTGGACAAGAGACTTTGAGACATAACCTCACTCTTGACCGCCGGCCAATAAAGGATCCCTGCTTAATTTAGACTCAGTGTGCTGGCATTTCTCTGTTCCACTCGCTTCGGGTATAATATTAGGAGGCCACAGTGAGATCTCCAGCTGGAGGGTCAGCCTCCCTGTGTAGCCCTCTGGAAAGGCAGGAATTATAGGGGATGTGCCCCCCCTGAGATGTTCCAGGGCCCCATAATTCCCTGAAATCCAGTCTTCATGAGGGCTTCAGAGGGACTCCTGCCAACTCCTCACCCAAATTTAGGTCCTCCAGCTTACTCTAGAGAAGTCTGCAGTGTTTGTTTGAAATTGTTTTTGTTCAGAAGGACCCTTAGGAACCTCCAAGGAAGGCCACTGACAGGAGCCTTAGGGGTTGGCCCTGGCCTGTCAGAGACGCTAGGACACTAGAGCCATCGGACACTGGTGCTTTGGTCTCTGGCCTCACTTGGACACAGAGGTGCAGGTGAGAAGGGAGCCTCGGGTTGGCTGTGAGGACAGGCCTGTAAACCTGTAAGACAGGAGCCTCAAGGAACCTGGCCTGTCTGTTAAGGCAGTAGCCTCAGGGAAGCCTGGTCTGCCAGGGCTCTCATAGACATGGGTGTCAGTAGTGAGACCTGTCCCTAGAGGCCTTAGCCTCAGATGCACATTTTAGGCTTGCATATATATTTGTTTATAATAACTATTGCTTTGGGGGAATTGTGAGTCATTTTGTTTGCCCCGGTGATGTCAGTTTTTGCCTGTCAAATCATGGGAACTCAGCAAAGAGTCTTTAACACCTTTACAATGTATGCTGAAGAAATTTACAGGTGGCTTCTTGGATGATGATGGAATCCAGTTCTCCAAGAACTGACTCCAAGTACTCAGTGAAGTTGAGTGGCTGAGCTTTAATCTAAGATGGCCATCAACAGGCTCCCTAGACCTGGCCGTGGTGACCACAGTACACCATACACCATGTGGTCATGAGAAAACCAGTCACCCAGACCAATTCCCCTGTATAGACCAGGGTGGATTTTGGTCCATAAGCCTCCTCCCTGGTTGCAAGTGTATGCCATGGGATCTTATTCTGCAGTCTCCTCACCAGTCCTTGCCCCATCAGGGGAAGAGGATTTCCCACCTCCATACAACGTAGGAGGGCTATCCTTTTCCACAGTCTCCTCGACAGGAGAATCTCCCTCAGCACCCCAGCTGGAGCCTTCTGCTCCTCAGCTCTCACCCCCAGCATCTTGCCTCCAGTCTTGCGTGAACCCTGAGTCCAAAGGAGAGGCCCAGATACTCCTCCTTTGGGAGGCATCTCCCAGGGAAGGAGTGTTAAGGCCAAAATTATTACCACTGAGAGTCCATACTCACATATGGAAAAACCAAGGAGTTTATTCTTATTAGGCATATACTTGGGTCACTCCCATGAGAAAAGCAGAAACATCAGGGAGTGGCCCCTAAACAAAGGCCAGGGAAACTTTTGTACATTTTCTCGCAAAGTACTATGGGTTGCAATAAAATGCTGAAGAAGATAGCTGAGGAAGAAGCTAGTATCTGGTCACTTATTGGTCACTAGGGAGGTCTTAGGGTTCCGATAGGCCAACTGCCTCTCTGTGGTTGGGGTCTTAGCTGGGGTGGAGGTGTGTGAACGTTTGATTGGTTGCTGCCACATGGGCTGTATACCTGATTTGACTTATGACCTTGGAGCTTCCTGCAGATCTTGCCTCCTCCCCCCCTCCTCCATGTCTTTCTTCTTCCCCAGCTCTTTTATCTTTTTCTGTTTTTGCCACTACCATCACTATTTAAAGGCAAAGCAGGAAAATAATAATATAATGAAAAATAGGTTCATAGCTGCTCCCTCTCAGAAGCAGGAAGAGCACCCACCCCTTTCTTATCTATCTCTCTTTTTCAACCTCTGACTTGTACAATTGGAAAACCCAGAACCCACCCACCCCCCACTCAAAGGAGCCCCAGGCTCTTATTTCCTTGATTGAGTCCATCTTCTAGACTCATCATCCCACTTGGGATGATTGCCAACAACTTCTTTTAACATTCCTCACCACTGAGGAGTGGAACAGGGTTTGAATTGAACCTAGAAAAGCCTTCTTAGCCAGTTTTAGTGATGCTGGGGAGTTTAACACAGTTTCTCTGGCAGAACAGCCAGATTGGGATCCCAATCCCTCAGCAGGATCCCAGGTTCTGGAAAGCTTTTTACCAGTCTCTTTTAATTGACCTATGGGCAGCAGCCCCAAAACCTATAAATTTACCAAAAAAAACTGAGGTGGTCCTGGACCTAGAGGAGTCACCCAGAGCATACTTGGAGCAACTCAGAGACTCCTATACCCCATTTGACCCCTTGGCTCCAGAAAATGCCAGGGCAGTGAACTTAGCCTTTATCTCTCAGTCATCAGGAAGAAATTGCAGAAACTTGAAAGATTTGCTGGGATGAATATTTCCCAGCTGCTAGAAATTGCCCCCAAAGTTTATGATAACAGAGATGTTGAAAAGCAAAAGCACAAAACTGCTGAGGCAGAGAAAACCTCATGCAGGCAAGCCAAGATTATTGTAGCAGGGCACCACTGCAAGCAGTACAAGGAACTAAGTTAGAGTCAGGGACAGGAGAAAACCAGCAACTCCCTTGCCCAAGCCAATTGAAGCTAGATAGAGACCAATGTGCCTGCTGCAAAAAGAGGCCGTTGGAGAAGTGACTGCCCAGAGGTTGGTGCCAACAGTAAGCCCACACAGAAGATCTTGGCACTGCCTAATGCAAGAGGCAGTGACTCAGACTGAAGGCGCTGGGGCTCTCTCTCTTCAGGCCTCTGAGAGCCTGTGTTCAAGCCAAAGTAGGGGGCCATCAAACTAAATTCCTGGTGGACCTGGGGGCAGAGAAGTCTGTTTTACAGGAGCCAATTCCTAAGAAGATTCCTATCCAAGAAGCCAGTGCTCCACCCAGAAGTGGCTAGTCACTTGACATCAGACTGGGACCTAGGACAAAAGCAGGTGACCCATACATTCCTGGTAATCCCAGATTGCCCTTAACTTAACCCTCATGGGCAGAGACCTGCTCCAAGCCACTGTTTTATTCTCGCCAGTGGGAAGTGACATAGTTTTAGACCAGGCCCCACTCCGACTCCTGGGTCCTCTGTCTACCAGTTGCATTTGTCTACTCCTTTATTGGAAGAGTACCTCCTCCTAAATACTGATAGAAAAGTGGCCGAAGCAGAAACCACAGCCCCAGTGATATTAACCCAGCTATGAGCAGACTTTCCTTGCATGTGGGTAGAATCCAACCCCCATGGGCTGGCTGTCCATCATCTCCCGTAGTGGTCCAGCTTCTGGCTGGAGCATCCCCTGTTCATATCCAATGAGCCAGCAAGCCCGCCTGGGTGGAGCACCATATATCCTGCATCTGCTAAAAGCCGAGATCCTAACTCTCTACCAATCAGCCTGGAACACCCTATTCCTTCTGGTCAAGAAGCCAGGAACAGCGGACTATGGGCCTGTCCAAGACCTCTAGGAAGTAAATAAGTGGACTCAACCATCCCAAATCCATACAACCCTCTAAGTTTCCTCCCACCAGAATTCCAGGTGTTTACAGTTCTGGACCTGAAAGATGCTTTCTTCTCCATCCTGCTGGCCCCGGCTAGCCAACTGATCTTTGCCTTTGAGTGGACCCATCTGGAATCTGGAATCAGCCAACTCACCTGGACAAGGCTCCCCCAGGGTTTCAAGAACTCGACCACATTATTTGGAGAGGCCCTGGAGAAAGACTTAAAGATCTTCAAAGACAGGTATATGAATTGTGCTCCCTTACAGTCTGTTGATGACATTTTGTTGGTGACTACAAATTATGAAGACTGTCTAGAATGTACATGAAACCTCCTCCTGTATCTTCAAGAGTGAGGGGTTACAGAGTATCAGCAAAGAAAGCCCAACTGTGTTTGATTGAAGTGACGTATCTCAGATACCTGCTGTTAAAAGGCCAATGAACTCTGACTGGAGAGAGAAAACAGGTAATCCTGCAGATCCCAACTCCTATAAAATGCAAGTCTGGGAATTCCTGGGGTAGCGGGCTACTGCCATTTATGGATCTGGGATTTTGCTAAAATCGCAAAGCCCTTGTGTGCTGCCACTGCTGGTGTTGGGCCCCTCCTGTGGACAGACCAAGAGGATAGGGCATTTAGAGTTCTAAAGCAGGCCCTTGGAACAGCCCCAGCCTTGGTTTTATTGGACATCACTAAGCCATTTCACCTGTTTGTCCATGAAACCAGGGGCATTCCCAAAGGAGTGTTAACCTAGACTCTCAGTCCATGGAAACAGCCAGCAGCTTATCTGTCTAAGTACCTTGACCCAGTAGCAGCTGGGTGGCCAGGCTGCTTACAAGTCATTGCAACCACAGCCCTGCTGGTGTGGGAGGCAAACAAATTGACTCTGGGACAGGTCTTGATTTTGACAGTCCCTCTCGCAGTGGAGATGCTCCTTTGAGGGGCTACAGGTCACTGGATTTCAAACGCCAGATTCACCCAATACCAAACACTACTGCTTGATCAGCCATGATTGAAGTTTGCCCAGACACAAAATCTGAATCCTGCCACATCAATGCCTGGCAGTGACCCACTAAAGCCAGTGCACATGTATGCTAGACCACTCTCAGCACTGGCCTACAGACTCACGGAACACTCCGTTCTCAGTTGCTGAGGCCACAGTGTACACAGATGACAGCAGCTATCTGTGGGAAGGCTCCCCCAAAATAGGAGCAGCTGTGACCACACAAGATAAGGTAATCTGGGCACAGGTTCTCCCTCTAACAGTTCAGCACAAGAGGCAGAACTGACTGCCCTCATGTAGGCTCTCAGATGGGGAAAAGACAAAGTCATAAATCTTTATACTGACAGCCAGTATGCCCTTAGCATGGCTCACACCACAGGAAAAATATATAAAGAGAGGGGCTAGCTCCACATCAGGTAGAACAGCCATTAAAAATAAAGAGGAAATGCTGGCACTGCTCAATGCTCTCTGGCTTCCTAAGAAGGTCGCCATTATCCACTGCCCAGGACCTCAAGAACCCCAGCAGCCAACTACCTGGCAGACAAAATAGCCCAGGAAGTAGCCCTAATGCCTGTGAAGCCCCTTAAACTCTTAAATAAGACAGTTAGATAAAAAGCTTGGAAATCTGAAGATGAACCCCCCTGGGGGGACCCTCAAATTTCTACCAGTTACTACAATGAGGTTTCCAGCCCCCAGCCTTGTCACTACAGTTATTCACAAGATGAAGGAAAGCATGCTGACAGTCTAGGGCAACAGAAACCACCAACAGTTGGCTGCAGCTGCCAGGCCAGATACACTTGCCAGAGTCAATAGGAAGGGACCTAGTTCAGCAAATACATGCCACCACCCACTTAGGAGATGAGAAAATGCAAGAGTTATTACAACCCAGGTATGCATTCAGAGGACTTTCAAAGTTAGCTCAGTCAACAGCAGCCCGGTGCATCACCTGTGAGGTCAATGCCAAGGTAGGACCAAAGCTTCCCATGAGAATCTGCCTCAGGGGGGCATGTAGGAGAGACTTGGGAAATTGACTTTGCTGATCTCCATCCAGCTAGTAGGAGATATAAATATCTCCTGGTGCTAGTAGGTAGATACATTTTCAGGGTTGGTAGAATCTTTCCCTATAAGAAATGAAACTGCAAAAATGCTTCTGAATGAGATTATTCTTAGATATGGGCTACCTTTTTCAATTGGCTCAGGTAATGGGCCATCTTTCATTTCTGCTTTAACCCAAGCAATTAATAAAGCGCCAGGTATACCGTGGAACCTACATTGTGCCTACCAGACCTAAAACTCAGACAAATAGAAAAAATGAACTGGACCCTAAAACAAACTTTAACTGAACTCATTGATGAGACCAGTGAAAAGTGGACAGAGCTCTTGCCCTTGGCAAAGTGTACTCCATATAGAGCAGGTTATTCCTTATGAAATCCTGTATGGGAGCCCTCCCTCTCTGCTCCCCCATGTGCATGACCCTCAGCAGAAATAACCATACTCTTTTAGTCTCTCCAGTCCCTCTCCCAGATCCAGAGGGACATCCACCCCTAGTTCGCGATACTTACTGGGACCCCAGAGGGACTGCAAGGGACTCTCAAAGTGCCTTTCAGCCTGGAGATTGAGTGTACATTAAGTCATTCCAGAAAGAAGGCCTCACCCTGAATTGGAAGGGCTCCTTCACCGTCATCCTCACCACCCCCATAGCTATGAGAGTTGATGGTTTGTCAGCATGAGTACACCACACCCAGATGAAGAAAACCAAAGAAGACAGAGGAGCCCCTGGACAGTGGTTTTCCCCTGGACAGGAGAAAACCCTCTCAAGCGAAGACTGTTAAAATCTTGATTTCTTTCCTGCATATAGATGTTTTCCTTCTGTGCACTCATGCTTCTTCCCCCTCCTCCTTTATTTTGACAGCCCCTCTCTCAGTGGAGACCCTACTTTATGTTGCTTGATGGAAAGGAGATTGCAAACCAGTGCTTTTAACCTTAATGCTGCCCTGTATGCCACAGCACATGGCACATAGAACAAGGTCTTGTAGTAAAGGCCAATTTGGGAATACTGGGGATGTAAAAATCTGGGTACAGAGCCCAACTGAGCGAATCTGGAGACAAAAATAGACTCAGAAACTCCAACTGTATACATGCTGGCCCAATATAGTTAATTGTGCCGCCCACGAGCCCCCCGCCCAAGACCAGGAGGGCCACTCACACAACAGAAGGACCCACTGTTAAATTTCTTCAATCCAGACCTATAAGGTCCTTTGTCCTATAAAGAACCCCACCAAAAATTCCCTTATGCTTCCTACTCTGTTAAGTGGTATGCAACATCTTTTAAATGTAACTCAACCTGATTTAGTTTCTGATTGGTGGTTATGTCTATTATGTAGGGTTAAGGTGAGCAAGACCCCCAATCACTAACAAAGAAACCTTTCATCTTGCAGCCAGCTAGCCCCACCACTTACTTTAGGAGATGTGACTGGTCAGGCAAACTGTCTCTGTACCCCAGGCTATAATTTAACTGTATCTCCCTCAAAGGCAAGGAGGTTTGTGTGCAGCCCTAGAAGAAGCATGTTGTTTTTATGCAAATAACTCAGGGGTAATTAGAGGTACCCTCCAAAAGGTCCAAGATGATTTAGACGAAAGAAAGAACAGGAAAATGCTCAGACCGGGTTCCAAAACGTGTTTGATTGGCACCCCTGATTAACAGCTGAGAGTGTGAGTCTGGCTGCCCTCTGATCCTCCTCATCCTAGGTTTGCTGATGGGGCCTTATATTCTCAACTGGTTAATCAATTTTGTAAAAATTTGGTGGGCGGCACCCATAGCTCAGTGGGTATGGTGCCAGCCACATACACTGGGGCTGGAGGATTCAAACCCAGCCTGCTAAAACAACAATGACAACTGCAACAAAAAAAAATAGCTGGGCATTGTGGCAGGTGCCTATAATCCCAGCTACTTGGGAGGCTAAGGCAAGAGAATTGCTGAAGCCCAGGAATCTGAGGTTGCTGTGAGCTATCACGCTATGGCACTTTACCCAGAGCTTGAGACTCTGTCTGAAAAAATAAAATAAAATAAAAAACATCAACTGGTTGCAATAAAAGTGTTCGATATGACTCAGTACCCCTAAGCGAAGAGTCAAGGTTTTGACTCGGACATAAGAGCAGTGAGGAATGTAATGCCCTAACTCAGCAGTTCTCAACCTGTGGGTCGTGACCCACAGGAACTGTATTAAAGGGTTGAGGCATTAGGAAGGTTGAGAACCACTGCCCTAACTCCATTTTGCTAAGAGCTTTCAACACTCCGCTTTTAAGCTTAGCTGAAAGCTGCAGAGTTTAGTAAAAACTGTAAAATCCTGTGAAACCACAGCTCTCTCGTAAGCATTCCCTTTACCCTCACATCTAACTTTGCAGGTGTTGGCTTTTATGAAACTCAGCTTGTTTTAAGGATCACCACCCTGCCTCCACTTACTGAAAGCACCTTATAAAAAGTTTGTACCCCTGCTTCTGGTCATCAAGAGACTTTGAGGTGTAAGTCTGCCCTTGACTGCTGGCCAATAACAGATCCCTGTTTAATTTGGACTCAGTGTGCTGGCGTTTCTCTGTTCCACTCCAGGTATAACATTCTGATGGTAGTGGGTGATGCTGCATTCACAAATAATTAAAGTAATTGTACAATTTTTACTTCATTCTAAAATGGTCACCACCTCTTTCCTGATTAGTGATAGAGAAGAATAGCCTCTCAGCTGATCTGTGGGCTATGATGATCGTGCCTGGTCTCAGGAGGTGTCTTATTGATCGAGAGGAGTGTCTCTCCTTCTCCAGAAGGCCTAGGTATTTGTGGTACTGACTGGGAATTCCTCCTGGGGATGTGATGTGGAGAAATTGCTCTAGTTGGAATTCATCCAGCTCTAATACTTCTTTCTGGCTGTGACAGGCGCAGAGTGACACTTGATTGGCTTGTTCAGAAGCTCCCACTCCTGGGGACCTGGAAGGGGCCCAGTGCATGGTTCTCTTGAGGGAAGGACCAGCATGGCCCTGGATGAGGATGAGTCTGGTGGGCAGCTGTGCATTCCATGGCTTGTGAGACACTTCCCACTCAGGTCCTGCTACTGTGATGAACCAATCTCCTGTGTGACACCTTTGCTATTGATTCTGAATAGGAACACCAAAAAATGAGCATCCCAACCCTGATGCAAAACTGAATGTCAAAAGTCAAAAGTTCTCCAAAGAAAATCTCCATTTAGACCACAGCAGTGGGTGTGCAGCCTGCACCACACTTCACGGGGCTGTGGACACAGTGCCATAACCAGAGCTGTGTGTAGAATTAGGGGCGGTCATCTTCACCTCCACTTAGCATAAGAGGGGGGTTTCTGTTTCTGTTTGCTACCTTCCATGTCTGGGACCACATCTGACTTGCGTCGGGTCTTTCCCCATACTCTGTTCATTAAGGAGCCTCAGTTTTGAGCAGCGTCTTCCTGTGGCCCAGGGAACATTATGCCAGGGCCATTCTTCAAAACTCAGGGAGTCACAGTGGAGAATGTTGGTGTCTGGGTCATTCTTAGCAGAGACAGTTTATTGTACATATCAGACACGGCCTGGCTGCCACAGCTGAAGTAACTATAGGGTGTCACAGGTCCCCAGGAGAGGGCTGAAAGGTTCTGACCCTTTGTGAGTGGCCCATACACGGACTTTCATTCCTAGAATCCCACAATGAGGGAGTCACCCAGCCTCAGGCTGGAGAGGGGAACAAACCCACAGTGGGTGGGAACTGTAGCCCCTCCAGCCCCATCCCTTCTCCTCAGCTGTGTCCTGGCAGAGACATTTCTCTACAGGCCCAGGGACTGTGGCAGGTCACTGATGGAGAGGAGAAAGGTGACTCTGGCTGTTATCCCTGACCCTTTACTTCCACCCACTCACACAGCTCTCTGTGGGGATCACCGCTGCCACGTTGTAGAGCACCAGGTGACAGCAGCTCCCTGTGGCTCGGAGCATCCTCTGGACCAACATTCTCCTCTCAGAGGGGCCCCTTTGAGGTTGGCACAGGCTGTTGTTGCCCCAGGTCACAGCTAGAGAAATGGTCCTAGGGTGAGGTCTGGTGGCTTGTCCAGGTGGGCCTGCTAAGAGGAAAGTGCCTCAGGCCCAGGCTATCTGACACAAGAAGCCACATCCTGACCACCCAAGGCTCAGCTCTCCGGATGTACCTAGGGAGGGTGCCCTACAGGTGTCTATGTTAGAAGGATCCAAATGCCTCTTCTGATGCAGAACTGCAGATGTCTGTGAGCCCTGCAGGGTCACCTAAGTTTCACTTTCACCAAGGTGGGGAGTTGGGGCTTAGCAACCAGTGAAGCCCATGTGACCCTGGGGCGGAGCCACAGTCCTGGAGGGCACTTGGATGGGACCAGTCCTGGGCAGGGCAGGCTCTGAGCCTGGACAGCTGAGTTTCACCCTGGCACTGGGGAGGGGTCGAGGCATCAGGCTGTGGGATCTCCTCACAGGGCTCCTTCTCCAAAATGCCACAGTTAGAGTCCCCAAGCCTTTACCATCACGAGGTCCTGTTCCAGGTTCTGTCCGTCCCTCTCGTTTAGGCATCCTGTGTGCCGAAAGCCACAGTCTTATAGAGAAGGGGAAAGACTCCCCCAGATGTCGCTGTGCAATCCCCAGGAACATGCCTTTGGGACCTCCTCCCCACAGGTGGCCTCTGCAGACCGCTTTGGAAGAGTCGGTAAAGAAATCTCCCTGTCGGGGTCCCAGGTCAGTCAGCGAGGCTTAGCCACCTTCCCAAATCCCTGCTGTCCCTGCTGTCTTCATGGGGACTATCACTACGACCTCTCGCTTTTCATTCCATTATTTAATCCTTTCTGTGTGGCTTTTCTGTGTGTGTCATCTTTGAAAGTATTTCTGAAACTTCTAAGTATTTCAGTCCCCAATAAGAAAGAGAAGAACGTCAGGTGCCAAAGTGGCCCCTAGAGACGGCAGTGGAGTGGCATCTTGGCCGCAGCCCACTGGTGTCTGCCCTTGAGCCATCTGTGTCTCTGTCCCCGCTGCCTGGTCCACACCCCAGTTCTTCACAGTCTGGGAACCCAGTTCTGGCTCTGACCTCTGTCCAGCGGTAGCCTGGAGCTCCCTGGATGCATCTAGGGGCCAGCTTTGGGGCTCCTGTGTCTTGCCTGTGTCCTGCCTATGTCCCGTGAGCCTGAAGCACATGTGCCTATATAACCACATTTAGGTCTTCTTAAAGAAAGGTGCCCTGAGATGTTTCATTGTATGGTTTCATCTTCACTACCTGCTCTACAAACAGATAAAATTCTTTTTTTTTTTTTTTTTTATATAGTCTCTCTCTGTCACCCAGACTTAAGTGTAGTGGTGTCATCATAGCTCCTAGCAACTTCAAACTGCTAGGCTCAAGTGATCCTCCGTCCTCAGCCTCCCTAATAGCTGGGACTACAGACACGTGCCACCATTACTGTCTAATTTTTTTTTAATTCTTTTTTTTTTTTTTTTTTTTTTTTTTTATATAAAAATTAGAACTTTTTAGCCCATTGTATAAATGTGGTGTAAAAAAAAAAACACCAACCACCACAACCAGGGCAAAGGCCATTATAT
>CAUYQV010176011.1:0-15183 GCA_963574575.1 Galagoides demidoff
TCTATTTGATTCTCAGATAGTGACTGAAGGTTCTGTGAGCAGAGTGAATTTTTAAAAAGCAAAAAATTGGGTGGTACCTGTGACTCACCAGTAGGGTGCTGGCCCCATAGGGGATGGCAGGTTCAAACCCGGCCCCGGCCAGCTAAAACAGCAATGAGAATTGCAACAACAACAACAACAAAAAAAAAAAGGCTCGGAGCCAGCCACATACACCTAAGGTGGCGGGTTCGAATCCCCAGCCTGGCCCGCCAAACAACAATGACGGCTGCAACCAAAAAATGGCCGGGCATTGTGGCGGGCGCCTGTGGTCCCAGCTACTTGGAAGGCAGAGGCAGGAGACTCGCTTGAGCCCAGGAGTTGGAGGTTGCTATGAGCTGTGATGCCATAGCACTCTACCCAGGGGGATAGCTTGAGGCTCCCTCTCAAAAAAAAAAAAAAGAGAATTGCAACAAAAAATAGCGGGGTGTTGTGGCAGGCACCTGTAGTCCCAGCTACTCAGGAGGCTGAGGCAAGAGAATTGCTTGAGCCCAAAAGTTTGAGGTTGCTGTGAGCTGTGATGCCACAGCACTCTACCCAGGGCGATATCTTGAGGCTCTGTCTCAATAAAAGAAAGAAAGAAAGAAGGAAGTAAGGAAGGAAGGAAGGAAGGAAGGAAAGAAAGAAAGAAATGAATTAATTGGTTGAGGGGTGTGGTGCATGCAGAAGAATGTTTTGTGGCTCAGGGAGTTAAGGCGCCATCCATATACACCAGAGCTGGCTGGTACGAATCCAGCCTGGGCCCGTCAAACAACAATGACGGCTGCAACCAAGAAATAGCCAGGCGTTGTGGCGGGTGCCTGTGGTCCCAGCTACTTGGGAGGTGGAGGCAGGAGAATCGCTTGAGCCTAGGAGTTGGAGTTTGCTGTGAGCTGTGATGCCACAGCGCTCTACCCAGGGGGACAGCTTGAGGTTCTGTCTCAGAAAAATAAAAATAAAAATAAAAAATTGTATTTTACTGCCGTATAAGTACTGCGCCACTGGAGCTCCAAAATTGTATTTTAGAAAAATCATTCTAGCTGCAGAGAGCTGCAGAGACATGGCATTGTCACCCTGGGTAGAGTGCTGTGGCATCAACGACTCACAGCAACCTCTGACTCCTGGGCTCAAGTGATTCTCTCACCTCAGCCTCCCAAGTAGCTGGGACTACAGGGACCTGCCACAACACCTGGCCTTTTTGGATGTAGGTGTTATTGTTGTTTGGCGGGCCGCGCTGGATTCAAACCTGCCAGCTCTGGTGTGTGTGGCTGGCGCTTTAGCCACTTGAGCTACAGGCATGGAGCCAGCCAGGCACCATTTTAAGTAGTTCACAAACTTACCTACTGTTAGGGTGGGGGCGCTGGTACATGTGGGTTTGAGAAAGAATTCTTCAAACCAAGATTAGGATAAAAAAGTATAAAATTTGACCAGACAAAGTGGCTCACGACTGTAATCATAGCACCCTGGGAAGCTGAGCCCAGTTAATTGCTTGAACTCAGGAGTTTGAAATGAGCCTAAGCAAGAGGGAACCCCTGTTTCTACTAAAAATACAGAAAACTAGCCAGGCTGGGCGGCACCTGTGGCTCAAGGGAGTGGGGTGCCAGCCCCATATGGTGGAGGTGGCAGGTTCAAACCCAGCCCTGGCCAAAAACAAAACACAAAAAACCTAGCCAGGCATAGTGGCAGACACCTGTAGTCCCAGCTAATCAAGAGGCAAGAGGATTGCTTGAGCTCAAGAGTTTTTTTTTTTTTTAGACAGAATTTCATTATGTCACCCTCGGTAGAGTGTGGTGGCGTCACAGCTCACAGCAACCTCAAATTGAGCCCAAGAGTTTGAGATGGCTGTGAGGTAGGACACCATGGCACTCTATCAAGGGCGATGGAGTAAGACTCTGTCTTAAAAAAAAAAAAATTAGGCCAGGCACTGTAATCTGAGCACTCTGGGAGGCCAAGGCAGCTGGATTGCCTGAGCTCACAGGTTTGAGACCAGCCTGAGCAAGAGCAAGACCCCATCTCTAAAAATAGCCAGGCATTGGGCAGGTGCCAGGAGTCCCAGCTACTTGGGAGGCTGATACAAGAGAATGGCTTGAGCCTAAGAGTTTGATGTTGCTGTGATGCCATAGCACTCAAGCCTGTGGGGGCAAGAAAGTGAGACTCTGTCTCAGAAAAAAAGTATAAAATGTATTTTATCTTCTTAAAAGAAGAGAACAAGTAAGACAGGGAGAAAAGAAAGCAGGGAGATGGTGTGGCCTTCTAAAGAAAGAGAAGAAAGCGGCTTGGTGCCTGTAGCTCAGCGGCTAGGGACATACACTGGAGCTGGTATGTTTGAACCCAGCCTGGGCCTGCCAAAGGACAATTACAACAACAACAAAAAAATAGCCAGGCAGGCACCTGTAGTCCCAGCTAGTTGGGAGGCTTAGGAAAGAGAATCTCTTCAGCCCAAGAATTTGAGGTTGCTGGGATCTGTATCACCATGGGACTCTACTGAAGGTGACATAGTGAGACTCTGTCTCAAAAAAAAAGAGAAAAACTAGTGCTGAAAAATAGTGATTGTAGCCCAATCAACAAGGCACTGTGAAACTGCTGTGTCTGCTCCTTCTGCCTTCTCAGTGGCTGCATGATAAGCAGCTGCCTTGCTATTGGACATAGGCTTATCACAGGTGGTTTTGATCCTGTTGGTGATTCTGCCCTTAAGATACGGCTGGGGGGTGTGGTTCCTGTGGCTCAAAGGAGTAGGGCGCCAGCCCCATATGCTGGAGGTGGTGGGTTCAAAACCAGCCCTTGCCAAAAACTGCAAAAAAAAAAAAAAAAAAGATACGGCTGAGGCCTGAAACTTGCACCCTATTATAAGTCCAAGGACTTTTCAGGAACTCTTTGAGGCTGTAAAACAGATTGTTTTTTCTTTTCTTTTCTTTGTGACAGTCTCACTTTGTCACCTGCCATTGAATGTCATTGCATAATAGCTCAGGGCAACCTCAAATTCCTAGGCTCAAGTGATTCTCTTGCTTTAGCCTCCCAGGGACTACAGGCGCCTGCCACAATGCCTGGCTATTTTTAGAGATGACGTTTCACTCTGGCTCAGGCTGGTCTCGAACCTGTGAACTCAGGCAATCCACCTGTCTCAGCCACCCAGGGTGCAGGGATTACAGGTGTGAGCCACCATGCCCCCCCCCATAAAACAGATTCTAAAAGGCAGTGAGCTGGTGAATATAAAGGGAAAGATATACATATCCTTTCTGTCTGCTGTTTTCTGATGTTATGAAAACAAAGTCTCCACAGAGTGCCAGTCAGCAAGAGGGAGGGGAAAAACAAGAAGGGGGAGTGTGGTTCTTATGATTGATTTTAGCCTTTCCTGAAAAACTGAGTTAATAATTTCTCTATTATTTCGCTATCAATACCAATGATCCTTTCTTTCTTTCTTTTCCTGTTTTTTTTTTTTTTTAGACAGATTCTCAAGTTGTCACCCTGGGTAGAATGCTGTGGTGTCATAGCCCACAGCAACCTCAAACTCTTGGGCTCAAGTGATTCTCTTGCCTTAGCCTCCCAACTACCTAGGATTACAGATGCCTGCCACAACACCTGCCTATTTTTTTTGTTGCAGTTGTCATTGTTGTTTTAGCTGGCCTGGGCCAGGTTCGAACCCGCCAGTCTCTGTGTATGTGGCTGGCACCTTACCCACTGAACTACGGGTATTGCCCCTAACCATCCTTTCAAATACTATATTCCCATCCTCCTGTCCTTTCTCCATAACTCTTTGTATTTCCATGTAGCAAATATATTTAAATATCATTATACATATTTAAACATTTTATCTTTATGGGCTTGGCGCCTGCAGCTCAGCAGCTAGGGTGCTAGCTACATGCACTGGAGCTGGTGGGTTCGGATCTGGCCTGTGCCTGCCAAACAATAACAACTACAACCAAAAAAAAAAAAAATGTCCGGCACTGTGGTCCTAGCTGCTTGGGAGGCTGAGGCAGGAGAATTGCTTAAGCCCAAGAGTTTGAGGTTGCTGTGAGCTGGGACACCATGGCACTCTACTGAAGTTGACAAAGTGAGACTCTGTCTCAAAAAAATTTTTTTATTATCTTTATGTATGTATATATATGTGCACATATATTTGTTTTAAGTTTATCTGGCTGGGTGTGGTGGCTTACGTCAGCAATCCTAGCACTTTGGGAGGCTGAGATGGGAGGATTGCTTGAGGCCAGGGATTCAAGTCCATCCAGGGTGACAAAGCAAGACTCTCTCTCTAAAAAAATATAGGTTGGTTGTATCACAGTAAAATGAATCAAAAAACACAGTGAAGGTTGTTATTTTTGAAGACAAAAAAAATTATATAAGTTGGGTGCGGTGAGTCATGCCTGTAGTCCTGGCACTCTTGGGAGGTCGTAGTGAGAGGATTACTTGAGCTCAGGAGTTTGAGAGCAGCCTGAGGAAGAATGAGACCCTTTCTGTACTAAAAATAGAAAAATTAGCAGGGTGTTGTGGTGGGCAGCTGTAGTCCCAGCTACTTGGGAGGATGAGGCAGCAGGATTGCTTGAGCCAGGAGTTTGAGGTTGCTGTGAGTTAGGCTAAGGCCACTGGCACTCTAGCCTGGGAAGAAAGAGAAACTTTGGCTCCAATATAAAACAAGAGAAAACATAGGGTATGGTGGTTCATGGCTGAAATGTTAGCACTCTGGGAGGAGGAGACAAGGGAATCTCTTTGAGTATAGAAGTTGAAGACCAGTTTGAGCAAAAGAGAGATTTCATGTCTACAAAAATAGAAAAAATTAGCGTGTTTGATGGTCTTAGCTACTCAGGAGGTTGGGGCAGGATTGCTGAAGCCAGACCACTGTACTCTAGCCCAGATGTCGGAGACTCTGTCTCAAAAATAAATAAATAAATAGAAAAGTTTATCTGGATTACTGAAGCTCCTTCCAGGAGAACAATGGAATTTTTGTGTTTTTTCGTTTGCAGCTACATATACGTATTCTAAAGCAGAGACAAGCAAGTAGAAAACCCTCAACAGATGCTTAATTACAACGACACATAACATATAGACCAGGCCCATTTCTAACCATTTTACTTATATAATTTTCACAATAACTCTATGAAGAAAGTACAACAGTAATAGTAATATATATAATATATACATATATATTTTTTGTAGAGACGGAGTCTCACTCTATTGCCCTCGGTAGAGTGCCGTGGCGTCACACAGCTCACAGCAACCACCAACTCTTGGGCTTAGGCGATTCTCTTGCCTCAGCCTCCCAAGTGACTGGGACTACAGGTGCCCGCCACGATGCCTGGCTAAGTAATAGTAATATTTTATAGAAATAAATGAATGGAGGAAACTGAGGCTCGGAGACCTTAAGTAACTTTCTCAAAATGACATAGCATATAAGGGGAGCGGCAATTTGTGGAACGAAATGAATGAAATTCGACTTGGCAGTCAGCGTGGGGATGGAAACTGACAAGGCGGGAGCAGATGCGATGTTCTGTGGAGCGGGTAGAAGGCCGAGCGCGTAGCTCGCACTCTGCGTCCGAAGATTCAAGGAGGAACCTAGGGTGCTTCGGGAACTGCACTGTGGAGCCTCCAGGAAACCCCCGGCCGGCCCTCCCGTCCAGTTCTCTGCTGACGGGAAGTAGGAAGTGGCGGCGGGCGTCGCGAGCGGTGATGTCACGGTGGCGACGGTGGCGGAGGGCGGGGGAGGAGGAGGAGCTAGCCGGACCGGGGGGCGGCTGCACAGTCTCCGGGATCCCCAGGCCTGGAGGGGGGTCTGCGCGCGGCCGGCTGGCTCTGTCCCGCGTCCGGTCCCGAGCGGGCCTCCCTCGGGCCAGCCCGATGTGACCAAGCCCAGCTGAGCCTGAGCAAGGAGCGGGTCCGTCGCGGAGCCGGAGGGCGGGAGGAACATGACATCGCGGAGGTGAGGAGCCCGGAGGGGCCCGACCCCGGCCTCGGCCTGTCCCCCGCCGCGTTCGGTCAGCCCCGTCCGGGAGGGGGCGCCCCGGCCGGGCTTCGGACTCTCGCCCCAGATTGGCGTGGGGCAGGTTTCCTCCTAATCCGCCTCCCGGGACCAAGGACCGGCCGCACCGCGCCCCCACCCTGCGGGTCCCCATTCATTTCCTGCCTCCCCGAGTTCCGGCCTTCTCAGCACTGGGGATGCCGGTGAGGACTGGGGCAGGTAGAGCCGCTGGGGGAACCGCGGACGCCAGCGGCCCGGCTCGGCGCCGCATTCCTGACCCATTGCCTCATGAGAATTGCCTCATGGTGTTTCTGAAATAACTCGGCTCACTTGGGGAGGCTCCTTGGGACACGGGAGGGGAATTGCACGGGGTCAGGTCCCCAATGGTCTAGCGCTCTGGTCACTGCCACGTTAGCGTATTTGGGGACTTCACTTAGTACCTCTGACCCTTTCATATGCTTTTTTGCGTCGTCTTTTCCTCCCACCCCTCACGTGCCAGAAATGGAAAAACTGACTGTATCTGCAGCCACTAGAAGTATTTCCTTCCTCTGCGATCTTCGCATTGGGATGTGGGAGGGAAGCGAGCTGTATCTACTTATTTAATCCTTCAGTACACCCTTGAAAGTCAGGTAACTTCAATGGTACTCGTTTTGCGGATATGGAAACTAAAGCTCAGGGGTAATGTACTAGTAGATGATAGGATTTGAAACTATGGGTCAGAAGGAGGATTAGTGAGTTAATGATATCCTTTGAAAGTTTAGGGTAATACTGCTATTAATAGCTAACATTTGCTTAGTTCTTACTAAGCAATTGTAACTAATTTTTGTGAGAACTAATCCTCAACATTGATCTAAGGATGAGTAAGTTTCAGAAATTAAGCAGTTTGCCTGGTCCCTGCTAATAGGTGGTGGAACCAGAATTGCTTCTGTTAACCACCATTTTGCTATTATTACAACTATTGCTAATCATTTGTAAGCCTTAATTTTGTTGTTAAACAATAGAGTGATCTGTTATTTCCTAATAACGATCTTGCTATTTTGTATCATCACTCTTTATATACCACTGACACATAAGGCCCATTGTCTGTTCTTTTCTGTGATCGTCCAGTTATGGTCACTGTCTTAAACATTTGAAAAACTGTTCAAGCTGTTGGGGCTATTTGTGTGAAAGACTTTTCAAAATATTAGGAATGTCTCCTCAAAACACACCTGCACATTACTCATTCATGGATCTGGAACAAAAAAAAGGGGAGAAAAAAGAAAACTGAAAACTCTTTACACAGTGAGTGACTTGGACAGGTCTGTTGGCAAGTGCTTACAGATCTGGGTAATATATAACTACATTTCCACAGAACACTGTATAGCCTCAAATGTTCTAATTCTTTAGGGAGCTTTTAAATAAAACAGTTGTCTATTCTTTAATCTGTCAAATAGTCATTGAGCCTTTTGTTCCTTGTGTCTGCTGTTCCAGACAAGTAAGAGTCTGCTGCTTTAGGAAACAAAAAGACAGGGGGCTGGGGGTTGGGAAAGGGTCCGGGTACTAATAGACCCTACATTGTCCTGCTCTTTAGTTTAGAAGCAGAGGAGTGTGGTCATAGCCAAAGAAGCAAGTAGTAAAGATGACAGTTTCAAATGAAGTAATTCCTTCTTCCCTCTAGCCCTGGTATTGTGTGCCATCTAAAAAGTCAGATTATGCATATAATACACACAATTGGGAATTATTTGTTAGTTTTTAGATTGCAAATCTGTTTTATTTTTAACCAGTTTTATTGTGGTATAAATGACATGCACCAAATTGTGTATATTTAAATGTCCAGTTTGGTAAGTTTTGACATAATGTATACCTCAGGAAACCATCAGTCAAGGTAGTGAACATGATGTCTCACCTCATGTTTTCTCGAGTTTTTTTTTGAGAGTCTCACTATGTTGCCCTTGGTAGAGTGCTGTGGTGTTACAGCTCACAGCACCCTCTAACTCCTGGGCTTAGGTGATACTCTTGCCTCAGCCTCCCAAGTAGCTGAGACTACAGGTACCTACCACATCGCCCAGCTATTTTGTTGTTGTTGTTGCAGTTTGGCCAGGGCCAGGTTCGAGCCCTCTACCCTTGATATATGGGGCGGGCACCCTACTTAATGAGCGATAGGTACCGCCCCCCCCCCCCTTGAGTTCTTTATAGTTTCTCCTTTGTTCTTAGGCAACCACTATTCTGCCAGTGGTCTGGATTATTGTAGCTTTATAATACATCTTGAAATCAGGTGTTAAGTCTTCCAGCTTTGGTCTTATTTTCACATTATCTTTAAACTACTGTTAACTCATTTACTACCTGAAATTGTCTTATTTAGTTATATGTTTGTCTACTGTCTGTTTCTCAGCCATGAGAACAGAAACTTTGCCTACATTGCTGCTTTATCCTGGCTGGCCCAGTGACCACTGTTAAATGGATTAACACTAGTTTCTTTCTTATCTTTAGTCTCAGAGAGTGCTATGGCATCATAGCTCACAGCAACTTCAAACTTGGGCTCAAGTGATCCTCTTGTCTCAGCCTCTCAAATAACTGGGACTACAGGTGTGCGCCACCGTGCCTGACTTAGATTAGTTTTCTTTCCTTTTCTTTCTTTTTTTTTTGGAGACAGAATCTTACTTTGTTGCCCTCAGTAGAGTGCTAAGGCAGCATAGGTCACAGCAAACTCAAACTCTTGGGCTGAAAGTGATTCTCTTGCCTCAGCCTCCCTGGTAGCTGGGACTACAGGCACCCGCCACAGCACCCAGCTATTTTTTAGAGATAGGGTCTCGCTCTTGCTCAGGCTGGTCTCAAACTCCTGAGCTCAGGCAGTCCACCTGCCTTGGTCTCCCAGAGTGCTAGGATTATAGGTGTGAGCCACCTTGCCCGGCCTTAGTTTTCTTTTTTTCTTTTTTTGAGACAGAGCCTCAAGCTGTCCCCCTGGGTAGAGTGCTGTGGCATCATAGCTCACAGCAACCTCCAACTCCTGGGCTCAAGCGAGTCTCCTGCCTCAACCTCCCAAGTAGCTGGGACCACAGGCGCCCGCCACAACGCCTGGCTATTTTTTGGTTGCAGCTTGTTGTTTTGGCGGGCCCGGGCTGCATTTGAACCCACCACCTTAGGTGCATGTGGCTGGCGCCTCTGCCACTTGAGCCACAGGCGCCGAGCCAGATTAGTTTTCTCGAGGCAGAGTCTTGCTCTGTGCCCCAGGCAAAATGCAGTGGTATCATCATAGCTCACTGCAACCTCCATCTCCTGGGCTCAAGCTATCTTCCTCCCTCAGCCTTCCAAAGTAGCTTTGTCTACAAAGCTACTGGCACCACATATGGCTAATTTTTCTATTTTTTTGTAGAGATGACGTTTTGCTTTTGCTCAGGCTGATCTCAAACTCCCGACCTCAAGTGATCCTTCCACCCCAGCTTCCCAAAGTGCTAGGATTTATAGATGTCAGCTACCACACCCTGTCCTGAATTTAGATTCTGGGATGTCTTATCTGCCCTACTCGCCTTTGTGCTGCTGTCAGAGCTGCCTGTATTTTCTAAGTCTTCCTTCAGCATGTGGTGCATCCTTTACATTTGCTTTTGTTCCTTTCAAAAATACACATGAAGACTTGAGCTGAGAGGGGCAGAAAACTGAGCTTATTCTCAGACTGGAGACTTTTGGTTTATCTATAGCCAGTCAAGCACATTTTGTCCCAGGCTGTCCCTGGTGGCCATGTTTGATTATCTCGTGTAGGAATAAATAAACTTGCCTTGCTGAAAAATAACAGTTCTGTGTCTTTCTAGTTGAAACTGGGATGACTTTATTGGGTCCTGATGGAAGGCCAAGCTTTTTGCTAGAATTGTTCAAGTGCAGGGGCCGCTGCTAAGATTACTTACTCTTCTTGTGCATGGTCAGTGTGGTGACTGTTATGAGTGGCACATGATCCGGGAAAAGCAAAGCCAAATCATGTTTGTAATTGTTAACTCAGAGGCCTTGGCGTACTTTGTTAGACAGCTACAGAATAATAGGGACACTGAGCTTACTCCCTTTTCTTTTGGGAAATACAGACAGTACTTGCCATCCAATGCTGATTTTTTTTTTTTTTTTTTTGAAACAGAGTCTCACACTCTTGCCCAGGCTAGAGTTCAGTGGCCTTAGCCTAGCCCACAGCAGCCCCAGACTCCTGGGCCCAACCAGTCCTGTTGTCTGAGCCACCCAAGTAACTGCAGCCATAGGTGCCCACCACAACGTCCAGCTAGTTTTTATTTTATTTTTATTTTTGAGACAGAGCCTCAAGTTGTCCCCCTGGGTAGAGTGCCATGGCATCATAGCTCACAGCAACCTCCAACTCCTGGGCTCAAGTAAGTCTCCTGCCTCTACCTCCCAAGTAGCTGGGACCACAGGTGTCCGCCACAATGCCTGGCTATTTTTTTTTTTTTGGTTGCAGCCATCATTGTTTGGTGGGCCCAGGCTGGATTCGAACCTGCCACCTTAGGTGTATGTGGCTGGCTCCTTAGCCACTTGAGCCACAGGCACCGAGCCTATTTTTATTTTTTAATAGCAGAGGTGAGGTCTCACTCGTGCTCAAGCTGGTCTTGAACTCCTGTGTTCCAGGGATCCTCCTGCCTCTTTCTCCCAGAGTGCTAGGATTATAGGTGTGAGCTGCTGCGCCTGGTTGCCATGAGGATATTTTTAAGAAAAAGAAAGACAAATACTGATATTGGCAAGTTCTGTGAGAGTTGTGGGCTGCTACCAAGGATTTGAGACCCCTGAAATGGATTCAAATGACCTAAAACACAGCTCAGTTCATGCCTATGAATTCTGGAGGTTTGTAGGCATTTGGCAAAGATGTATATACTGTGGTCCTTGGCAATGTTGAAATGGGAAAATACTGTCCATGTTTTCAGGGAGCACTGAATTTAGAGAGGGAATTTACAAATATCCTTGCATAGTGATAGACACACACATTATGTGTGTTTCTATATACATAATGTATATATCTGTCTATTCATATATGTGTACACACACATACAATGTCTATTTTAAAGGTAATGTTGGAACTCCTACATTATGTTGGACCATTATTTTATTTTCTATTTTTATTTATTTATTTTTGAGACAGAGCCTCAAGCTGTTCACCCTGGGTAAAGTGCTGTGGCATCACAGCTCACAGCAACCTCTGACTCCTGGGCTTAAGTGATTCTCTTGCCTTAGCCTCCCAAGTAGCTGGGACTATAGGCGCCCACCACAACGCCTGGCTATTTTGTGGTTGTAGCCATCATTATTGTTTGGTGGGCCCCAGCTGGATTCAAACTCGCCAGCTCAGGTGTATGTGGCTGGTGCCTTAGCCGCTTGAGCCACAGATGCTGAGCCTGGACCATTATTTTAGGATAAGTATCTCAGGAATGGAAAACCAAACACTCCATGTTCTCTCTAATAAGTGGAAGGTAATAGATGCATATACATCGGCACAAAATGAGATAAAGGACATGAGAAACCAAGAAGGGAGGGAATGAGAGTGAGTGTGGGATAAAAACTTACCCATTGGGTACAATGAACACTATTCTGGTGATGGGCACACCAAAAACCCTGACTTAAGCATTGTGTAAGATACCCATGTACCAAAAAAGCTTGTACCCCCATAATTAATATATAAATATATGTACATATTTTTTGGACACAGAGGCTTACTTTGTGCCCTGGGTAGAGTGCCATGGTGTCATAGCTCTCAGCAACCTCAGACTTCTGGGCTCAAGTGATTCTCCTGTGTCAGCCTCCTGAGTAGCTGGGACTATAGGCAACTGCCATGATGCCTAGCTGGCTTTTCTGTTTTTAGTAGAGACAGATGTCTGTCTTGCTCAGGCTGGTCTCAAATTTGTGAGCTCAGGCAGTCCACCCATCTCAGCCTCCCAGAGTGCTAGGATTACAGGCATGAGCCACTGCATCTGGCCAGTATTTTGAAATAGAAAAGTAGAGATAATGGACTGTCAACCAAAGCCTTTATTATCCCATTGGCCCAGTCTTGTGACACATCTATGCATTTGTTGAAGAACTAGTTATGGTGAGATTACTATGTGCCAGGTGTTCCAGGTTTTAGCAGATGGCACTTGTGAAAGTGCTGAGGTGGGGAAGTTCTTGGAGTGGTTGAACAGTGGGCACTGTGGGACTAGGGAGGTGGGAGGTAGGTTAAGGATATGCAGGGAGTCTTAATGTCATGTTGTCACCTGGACCACGGAGAGGAATGTGGACTATATTTTAAGAACAAGGCAGAACCATAGAAGGATGTGATCAGGGGAGTGGCATGAGCTGATCTATTTAAAAATATCCCTCTGGCTGCTGCGAAGGATGGATTGTAGGAGGCGAGAGTGGATTCCAGGAGATCAGACAAGTGAGGAGAGGCTTTGAAGTAGGGCAGAAGCAATTTACATGGAAAGTCTTTTTTGGAGGCAGTTTTCATTTATTGCCTATTGGTCAGAGCAGAGATGCTGACCAACGAAACTCCATGGGAAGATGGTGATTTATAAAGACATAGCTTTGCACTACCACTAAAATGCTATTTTAACAACATTTTTGTTTTACATTTACAAGGTTATTTATTGTGGTATTGTTTGCATGTTTGCGATGACAAAATACCAGAAACAGCCAAATGTCCTTTTGATAGGAGGACTAGTTAAACGAAACAGGGTGTAGCATACAGTAGAATGATTTGTGGGAATTTAGCAACTCTCTTGGAACCTCTTAGAATGCTTGTCCCTTTTGACTGCCTCTCTTCATGACTTATCCTTTTCTTATAGGATATTAAAATTTAGGCTTAGTACCTGTAGCTCAGCAACTAGGGTGCCAGCCACGTACACCAGAGCTGGTGGGTTCGAACTTAGCCCAGGCCTGCCAAACAACACTTGATAACTACAACCAAAAAATACCCAGGCATTGTGGCGGACACCTGTAGTTACTTGGGAGGCTGAGGCAAGGGAATTGCTTGAGCCCAAAAGTTTGGGGTTCCCATGAGCTGTGATGCACTCTACCCAGGGCGACATAGTGAGACTCTGTCTCAAAAAAAAAAAAAAATTAATTAGAAAAGACGAATATTCGTATGATCTGTAGAAAGTGCCAAACTATAAACTTTCTCCTCAAAGACAAATATAATCATTTCTCTGGAGCACCAGGTAAGAAAATATACCTAGTATCACTTTATATGTGCACAGGAAACGGAAATTAGACTTTGGAGCCCTAATTTACACTCCTTTCTTAGTATAGCAGTCTTGTGATTAAGTTCTTGAAATTACTAGCCTATTTGACTGTTTCCCCACCATGCATAGATAAAGCATAATATTCCGCATCACCGTATTTCTTTTTGTTTGGTCAGCATGTTTTAAAAAACTCAATTGACATAAGTAAGTTCCTTTGCCTCAAAGAGCAAAGCTTTTGCAGAATCTGCATTCACTAATGAGGAATTTAAATTTCGGGTGTGATTTCCTGTCAAATAGTTTGGGTTGGTAAAATCTTGCAAGTGGTAGTTAATTAGGTCTTTCATCTCTTCAAGCCTGGTTCATGGCTTGAAGTATTGGGTTCATGAACCCAATACTACACAAGACAGGGTTCATGTGTAGTATTCTGAACCCTGTTTTAGACATCGGTTTAAGGCTCTTTTTCACAAGTGCTGGTGTGTGGGTAAATCTTTGATCTGGGCTGTATGATGACCTGAGATCCTTAATAAACAAAAATAAATAAATGCGGGAAGATGGCTGTTTACAAGGGCTTGTCAGGGGCTCACAGGTTTTACAGGTGTTAGAATAAGCAAGAGGAAGAGCTTCACTTCTTCCAGTGATTCTACCTTTCACCTCAGTCTTTTTTTTTTTTTTGAGACAGAGACTTGCTCTATCATCTTAGCTAGAGTTCAGTGACATTGTCATAACTCACTGCAACCTCAAACTCCTGGGCTCAAGTGATCCTCCTGCTTCAACTTCCTAAGTAACTGGGACCACAGGTGCACAGTGCTGTGCCTGGTTAAATTTTTTTTTTTTTTTGCAGTTTTTGGCTGGGGCCAGGTTTGAACCTGCCACCTCCAGTATATGGGGCCAGTACCCTACTCCTTTGAGCCACAGGTGCTGCCCTGCCTGGCTAATTTTTCTATTTTTTAGTAGACACAGGGTCTCACTATGTAGCTCAGGCTGGTCTCAGACTTTTGGGCTCAAGTGATCCTTTTGCCTTAGCCTTCAAAGTTCTGGGAGTACAGGTGTGAGCCACCATGCCTGGTCAGATCTGTTGTATTAATTGTCTTGTTTATAAAAAAAGGACCCGTTTCCTTTTCCCCTTCTTTCAGGTAATATACATACATTTATGTTACAGTTTTTGTTTGTTTGTTTTGGTTTGTAGATTCTCCCCTTAATGTGTCAAATTGACACTAGGTTGGAGATTAGGGTAGGGATGGGGGTTGAAATGTGTGTGTTTTGTTTTGTTTTTTTTCTTAGGTTACCCTGGGTAGAGTGGTATGGCGTCATAGCTCACAAGCAACCTCAAGGTGTTGGGCTTAATCGATTCTCTTGCCTCAGCCTCCTGAGTAGCTGGGACTACAGGCACCCGCCACAACACCCAACTAGTTTTTGGTTGCAGTTATCATTGTTGTTTAGCAGGCCTGGGCCAGACTCGAACCCGCTAGCTTCAGTGTATGCGGCTGATGCCCTACTCACTGATGTATGGGCGCCAAGCCTTTGCCTCAGCCTCTGAAGTAGCCGAGACTACAGGAGTCCGTCACAATGCCCAGCTATTTTCTTGGTTGCAGTTGTCATTGTTGTTTGGCAGGCCTGGGCTGTGTTCAAACCCGCCAGCTCTGGTGTATGTGGCAGGCACCCTAGCTGCTGAGCTATAGGCACCGAGCCTGTTTTTTTTTTTTTGTTTGTTTGTTTTGCCTCCGTGCTTACCCTTGAGGTCAGTCCTGTATGTAACATTTTCCATTAATTCTACAGTTCCTCTTTACCTTCTTTTAATAATTTCTCAGGGATTAATTAAGTCTTACTGCTCCTTGGCGTAAATCACAAAATTGTCAGTGAATGAAATCAAATATTAAATATGTAATTGGGGGAAAATTGATAATTACAAATGCTTTTTGAAAAAAGTAGCTAGGGAAGGAGGGTTTAAAATATATTAAAGCTCAAGGGCTCAGTGCCTGTGGCTCAAGTGGCTAAGGTGCCAGCCACATACACCTAAGGTGGCGGGTTCGAATCCAGCCCGGGCCC
>CAUYQV010176012.1:0-20985 GCA_963574575.1 Galagoides demidoff
TGAGTTCGAATCCCCAGCCCGGGCCCGCCAAACAACAATGATGACTGCAACCAAAAAATGGCCAGGTGTTGTGGCGGGCGCCTGTGGTCCCAGCTACTTGAGAGGCGGAGGCAGGAGCCTCGCTTGAGCCCAGGAGTTGGAGGTTGCTATGAGCTGTGATGCCATGGCACTCTACCCAGGGGGATAGCTTGAGGCTCCATCTCAAAAAAAAGAACTGCCTAGATAGAACTCAAACAGGCCACAAAGGTGGGGTTTGTCCAAAATGCTGGGGAGAAAGGGGCACTGTGTCAAAGTATTAACTCCAGAAGACTTCTCTAGTCCTCTAGAATAAAGGCCTCCTGACTGGGAGCCTGCCACTGGCTTGAGAGAAAGGAATAAAAAACATTTATTCCTGTTATTCCATAACAGTCTTATGAATTTCCCCTCTACATTCTATGCCTCTTGGATTTTATGCAATGTGCTTAAAACTGACTTCCTCCACACCTGGCAGCAGCTAGCCTGCCCCCAACCCCCACGACCCCACGTGGGAGCCTGCACTACAGGGGATACTCCCCACAGTGACTACAAATACACGTAAGAAAAGATGACTGCTCAGGTAAAGGACCCAGGCCAGGGGGCCCTTGAGAAGGATCAGGCCTCTATGTTAGTAGAAAGAGTTAAAGCTAAGTGACTGGAGAAACCAGGGAGCCTAAAATGCCCTGCCAGCAACCCTCACTGTGGTGGGGGGGCAGGTCAGGAAGCAGCACCTGGACCTGAGAAGCCCATCACGACAACCCACTGAGTATCCTCATTAGCTCTTTGCCTGCATTTAAAACCAATCTATCCCCATCAGAAGGGTGTACAGGTCATCCCACAGGCCAGGAGTAATGCTCAGATTGTCGTGTGAACATTACTTTAGGTTTGTGAAAGTTGATAATCCTTGTCATACCCAACTAAAATGGAATTGAGAAGCCAGTGAGAAATGAACCCAGGGTACAAAACGTTGCTCCAAGACTGTAATTCTCTGCAAGGCTGACTGCTGGTACTGTTGGCTGGAACCTGAGACCAGTTGTATCTATGGCTGCTGAGATAACCTGCTGCAAATCTAAGAGTCACTTCATTCACTGCAGCTGCTCACCCATCAGAGCGGCCAGCTCCCCTGACCTACCCTGAGGCCAGAGCACTTCATCAAGGAGCAAGATGTAACGTCCCTCATTCTTTAAAAAAAAAACTCTAACCATCTCTCTGTTCTTCAGACATACTGAAGACCACCCCTCGCCCAACTGCAATTCTTTCTTCCCAAATAAAACATCAAATTTGGAGATTCCACTCTGCGATTTATTTTGACTTTGACAGACTCTATGTATTTCACATTTTTACCATTCCACAGCAATTTCTCTGTTTGTTGGATGTAGTTAAACATTAATATTTAAAAGCAAAAATCCAACACTTTAAAAATATCCAAGAAATAAATTAGCGGTATGATATGAAAATGAGTCATTAATTCAAAATCCCATCCTTCTGAGATAATGCCTGCCAGGGCTGAAAGCAGCAGGGACTATTAGGTTTCCAGATTACAAAAATGTCCAGAGGTTGTCACCTGTACCTCGCCCCACCCCCACACAAACATGGTTCAACATGGTTCAGTTCTCAACCAAGTGGACAATCACAACTCCATTAAAGCGATATGGATGGAAACCTTTCAGCTTTAGTTACCATTTTAATTCTCCACTCCTATCTTTCTATTTTATACTATTTCATATTATAAATATGAGCCTGTTCTTTAAATCTCAGGGCATATCTAAAACTCTCATATCTTTTAAGGATATGAAATTCTAATCAGTTTTGGGAATTTGCTTGTGTTGTCATTAATTTGACAAATACTTTCTCTGGAAAAGCCACTTCATCTGGATCTGATTTCACTGCCTTTTTTCTAAATACCTTTGATACACTTAAACATGTTTTTATCATCTGCCATACCAAGTATCATCACAATAGGAAAGGGACAAATGAAAAATGAATACTTAATTCTTCAAATCACAGGTAAGCAAACTTTTTCTGTGAAGGGCCAGACAGTAAATGTTTTAGGTTTTGTAAGCCTCTGTCACAACTATTTGATTTTGTCATCATAGTGGGAAAACAGCCCTAGACCAGGTCTAAAGGAACAAGCCTGGCTGTGTTCCAATGAAATTTTATTTTGGACATTTTCTTACAAATGCTGAACTAGTTTGGTCAGAGCTTCCCCAGTGGGATTATTTTTCCTTAATGCAACCCAATTTTCTAATAAAACACTCAATATTATACTTTGGGGGAATGGGAGAGCTATAATAGTTGGTCAATTTGGCATATTTTAAAAGAAATAAACATTTGATGAAATCACTTTGAAGGAAAAGTGTCTAGAAGAACTGTTTTGTACAAAATGTTAAAAAAAAAAATCCAATGAAAAAGGGAAGCATTTTAGGCAAACGAAGATCCGGGAAGGTTTAGAATACTGTGCTCATTATTTGAAATAAGCTCTTTATTCCTTACATTATTACTGATACTATAGCTTGCCTGGATGAGGGTTTATGAGAGATGACTGTACTCATTCTGTATACATATATTCATTCATGCAGAGTATTTTTTTATAGTGCTACTAGCATCTTGGAATGAATTAAACTATAATTTTGATAATTGTCACATATGTGACTTAGCTTTGCTCAAAGGGAATGGGCGTTTATATGTTGTAATAAATGTTTCCTTTTTGATTTGTAATTCTGAAGGAAATGTTGCTATAGAATATGACACCCAGGAGACAGTCAGCAGGTGAGGCACAATCCCTTCCATCCTCACAGTTCTGGTGAGCAGAGGCAGAAGTTTAGATGCTGGGCTGTGGCTGTAGCTTTTTCAGCCAAAGTTCCCTGGTGAAGTAAGCTATCAGCTGTATGATAGCTCCAGAGGCCAATCCTTCCCTTTAAGATCTTCATCCTGGATCTATGGATGTGTGCATCTTTCTTACAGATGTGTGACTGCTCTGGTTGGTAGTCTGTGGACATAAACTCCTTGCCCAACCAGTTCTTATCACACCTATATCAGAACTGTCTTGGTCCACATCTTCCCATAAGCTAGAAAATCTCCACTGTGATGCCCAAGCTCAAGAATTCTCTCTTCTCATGAAAAGTGGCTACCCCCCTCATGAGAGTTAAACTAAGTGGTCACAGGTCAAGTTGTGGGAGAACAGTGATCAAAAACCCTGGAGAGATGCCAAACTTCAGATCCATTGGCCTAACCTTAAACACTCAGCAGAACTTTTATGTTGAGTAACTTTAGGTCAGAAATGAAATTTTCCAGGCACAGTGACTCAGCCTTAATCTCAGCACTTTAGGAGACTGAGGCAAGATCACTTGAGCCCAGGAGTTTGAGGTTTACAGTGAACTATGCTCATGCCACTGCCCTCCAGTCTAGGTGACAGAGCAAGATTCTTGCTTTAAAAATCAATAGCCTAAAGTAAACTACATTTTTTTCCTTGTGGTTGAAAGTACTAAGACTTTCATGAAATGGCCATTGTTTGAAAAAAGGTGAGACAAAGACATTCAATAAATTTCAGCTTTGGAGAAGATGTTTTCCAGTGAAAGATGATATGTAGAAAGGGTCTTGCTCCAGAAACATAGAAAGGTGTGTTGCTAAGGGGCTGCTCCTAGAATGTACAGTAATTTTGAACAAGAAGATTTTGAACAACAAGTATTGAAGCTTTGACCTCACTGTGATGTCAGAGAAGCTGCTTGGCAGCCACTCAGGGAGCACTTTCCCAGAAATTGCTTCCTTGGTGGGGCCGTTACTCCAGGCTAGTGTCTACAGTTATTATATTTTCCATGAACTCATAGCTATAAACTCAAGTTAACCGAACTCTCAAGAGACTGATGTATAACCTAAAACACTAATTGCTTAATTCTCAGTGAATAAAGAGCCAGAAGCTCAGTTCTGCTCCTCAGCACATCCTCTACTCTGTGGTGAGGAGCAGAACTCAGTATGTGAAGCCGGTTATTCTCAGGAGACTGCTCAGGAATGCATGGACACCTTAAGGGCATCTTCCCAGATGGCAGCCTTAAGAAGCATCTATGACTTGAGAGCTAGGAGCAGAGTTCTGTGTTTAGAGGTGGTTGCTCCCATACTTAGACCTCAGGTTCCTGTTGTCCAGAATAGCTTCACCAAACACACGATTGAAACAATTCTTACTACAATTTGTAGGGCCCTTTTGTCTCTAGCACTCCCAGATCATTTCTTTCTTGAGTAGCATCTCTTGATCAGACCACATGCAATTCTTGTGTTATGATTTAGCTTCTGAGTGACAATCCTCTTTTAGTCCTAACCATCGTTTCCTCCACAGTATTGACACTGCCTGGTCCCACCTGGATAGTTCCCACATCTCATGTCCATACAGTTATGATGTTTCAGGGTGGGTGAGACTTCACTTTAAGAGGATGACCTCATTTCTACCTTTCCTTGATTCAGTGACTGACAGTCATTCAATGACATTGGTGTTATTTAGCTGAATCTTTACTCTGCATATTGTAGACGTTGGCTTTGGTCAGACAGCTTGTTATTTGTTTTTGCTATCCTGCTGCTTTTGTTTCAGCATTGTTTTGTTATTAGTGGCATGATATTATCAGTAAACCTTAGAGGGTAATGTCCATATTCAGTTGGGGCTAAAGTAGGGAAGAGACAACAGAGGGAGCAGGGAGGGAAATAAAGAGAAAAAGCCAGCACGGTCATCACAGCCTTCTACCTGCTACCGACAAACAAACATGCCTGTATGAGGTGGGACGTGCACAATTAAAAACACTTTTACCCCAACCCACAGAATATCAGTGCCTATTCAAACCTAAGCTTCAGTTTTGGGGGTAGGTCAAGTGGGAATAGTGCTGGGCCTGCTTTCTGGAATTTTCAAGCCAGTTGGATTCCCACTAAAGCAGCAGTCCCCCACCTTTTTGGAACCAAGAACCAGTTTCATGAAAGACAACTTTTCCATGGATGGAAGGGTGTGCCTTAGGTCCTCATAAGGAACATATAACCTCGATCCCTCACACACGCAGTTTACAGTAGGGCTCACACCACTATGAGAACCTAAGGTCACTACTGCGACAGGAGGCAGAGCTCAGGTGGCCATGTGAGTAACCTGGAGCAGCTGGAAATGCAGACGAAGCTTCACTGGCTTGGCTGCTGCCCAGCCCCTGCTGTGCGGACTGGTTCCCAACAAGCTACAGACCAGTACCCCGGCCATGTCAGGAGTAGGGGACCCCAGTAACATGTGTCCATCTTGGCATTTCCTACCTGCTAAGCAAATCTACCTTTATTTCTGGTGTTATTCTGAGGAATAATTTTAATATGAGTTCTTGATCTTTTATCATCTGAATAGTAATAGAGATATTATCATCCTTCTGATCTAGTCATGCTTTTGAGGCCATAGAAATCTTGGCATCATCCTATGTGGACATTGTCTCTCAATGCCTTTTATAAGAAACACACTTTACCTGTTACTTTCCACCTGTACCAGCCCAGTAGAGCTTACTTTCTAGTATCAATCTCCTGGGTAGCACCTGTGGCTAAATGGGTAGGGCGCCAAACCCATATGCTGAGGGTGGCAGGTTCAAACCCGGCCCCAACCAGCTAAAACAGCAATGACAACTGCAACAAAAAAAAGCCAGGTGTTGTGGTGGGCACCTGTAGTCTGAGCTAGTCAGGAGGCTGAGGCAAGAGGATCACTTGAGCCCTAAGAGTTTGAGGTTGCTGTGATGTCACAGGAGTCTACTTTGTCACCCTCAGTAGCGTCTCAAAGAGAGTAATAACAGTGATCTCCTGAGCTCAGGTGATCCATCCACCTCAGCCTCCCAGAGTGCTAGGATTATAGGTGTTAACCACTACATCTGGTCAAATGTGCTATATATTTTTATTTCAAATGTGACTGTGCAGGCCAGGGGTCCTCAAACTTTTTAAACAGGGGGCCAGTTCACTGTCCCTCAGACCATTGGAGGGCTGGACTGCGGGCCCTGGGACGAGTCAGCTGCTAAGCAGGACAGGCAGCGGTGGCAAAAACACCTGGCACGCCGGATGTCCTAGGCAGGCCACATGCAGCCTGTAGTTTGAAGACGCCTGGCGTAGAAAGTACCAAACTTAAAAAAAAAAATACTGGCAATGACCTTTATTTTTCCTTTAAGTATAGAGATCTGCCTCTTTGCATTGGTTGATATAAGGACCATTTTCCATCCCATTATAGTTCTGTCCCTGTGGTTGGCACATCATTTGCTTCAGACTGAGTGGCTTCCCTTTGCACTTTGAAAGTGGGTCAGATGTCTCTCATGGACTTGGTGAGATTTTGGTTAGAAAAGTCCTGGCCTGGCTCGGCGCCCATAGCACAGTGGTTAGGGCACTAGCCACATACACCAAGGCTGATAGGTTCAAACCTGCCAGCTCAACAATGACAACTGCAACAAAAAAATAGCCGGGTGTTGTGGCAAGTGCCTGTGGTCCCGGCTACTTCAAAGGCTGAGGCAAGAGAATCGCGTAAGCCCAAGAGTTTGAGGTTGCTGTGAGCTGTGATGCCACAGCACTCTACCAAGGGTGACATAGAGTCTATCTAAAAAAAAAAAAAGGGAAAGTCAGGCAGCACCTGTGGCTCAAAGGAGAAGGGTGCCTGCCTCATATGCCGGAGGTGGTGGGTTCAAACCCAGCCCCTGGCCAAAAACTGCAAAAAAAAAAAAAAGAAAGAAAAAATCTTGGCCTAAAGATAAAGTACCTTTGTACCTTTTGGACGTGGGGGGTACCCATTCTTTGTTTTTCAACTGGTGCCGTTTTAAGAATAGGGGGGCATTCTTTACACCAGGCCAGGCTTTCTCAGGGCCCTTGGGACACAGCTTGGCAAGGATGAGCAACCTTTGAGGATAGAGGAAATGAAGGAAACAGAAAACGCATCTTTGTTGCCATATCACTCTTACTTTGACTCATTCCCCATCTTGTGTTTGGTTCATCTGCAGTATTACATTGAAATAGAATCTAAAATGAAGTTTTGCATAAACAAGCCTCTCCTGGAGGGCAGTGTTAGGTGAGGATGGGAAATGATTTTTCTCCATCTATCCCTCACCTCCATCCTGGTCCATACTGCAGACCAGTCAGTGTCTTGCTTTCTGGAGCCTCTGAGAAGTGGCATATCTTGCTTTCATCTTTAGGCTAATAATTTGTAAAACAGAGTAATTTTGATAAAAGCAACTCCCTGTGTGTTGGGAGGCAGGATTCTTCTCAACCAAAGATGTTCAAAGCACAGTTGAAAATAAAAATGCTGTTACTAATAGCTCACTCAAATTTAATGGCCATAAATTTCAAATAATTAAGTATCTGCCCCAAAGAGACAATTATGCTTCACAAGAATTAATTTTATAATTTTTGTTTCCACTAACTTGACCAGCTGACATTATTTTTGTGTCGTATTAATTAATTTCCCTAACCATAATTGAGCAAAAATGGTATTCTTTTGTCACTACCAATTAAATACCAAAATCTAAGAAAAAATCTTGAGATCAGCACATTACAATTTTATGGTCGGGACTGGGATATTTTGACACTTTTGCAACTTTTTTAAAAAATGAAGTGGCAGAAGCCACCATAGAACAGAATCTGCAAGATTTGCATGACTGGGTCTTTGAGGCACATTTTGGGAATCATTCTATGAGGTAGTGACAGTGGCAAACAGAGTTGGCTGTGATGTGTGAACAGCAGCCGGGGTGGACCATGAAGTGTTGAGTTGAGATGGCCTTCCTGAGCTACCCCTTACAGAGAGGACATGACCTTGAGCAAGAGAAATGTCCTAATGCTAAGGAATTCAGCAGGTGACACTTCAGGAGCTAGAGAACAAAGGCCTTGGCCCTGAGGGGAAATCTACCACAGCAGTTATTAAATTACTTATTTTCTCCTCTTCTTGAATATGGATCATAAGAAAGGAAAAAAGAAAAGTGGGGTGCAGCGGCTCATGCCTGTAATTCTAGCACTCTGGGAGGCCAAGGTGGGAGAACTGCTTGAGACCAACCTGAACAAGAGAGAAACCCCATCTCTACTAAAAATAGAAAAATTAACTAGGTGTTATGATGGGCACCTATAGTCCCAGCTAGTTGGGAGGCTGAGGCAGGAGGATTGCTCAAGCCCAGGAGTTTGATGTAGCCCCCAGAGACAGAGCTAGCCCCTGTCTCAAAAATAAAAAGGAGAAGAGAAGGGAAGACTTGAACCCCCACAGACAGACTGGACTCAGCAGGGCCCAAGGACGCACAACCTACAGGGTTGTCAGAGCCTGTCTCCTGCAGGTAGCACTTGAGAAAGGTTTATAAGTTATAACCCTCTTCACTCAGTAAGCAGAGCTCTGCTGTATTTTATCTCATACTTACCTGGTTTCACCTGGACTGATACTTTCATTTTTTCTATAAAGTTATCTTTTTTATTCCTTCATTTATTCAATAAATATTTATTATTATACACCTGTCATGTGTCAAGTACTGTTATAGACACTGGGGATACAGCAAATAATCTTGCCCTCCTGGATGCCATTTTTTTGTTGCAGTTGTCACGTTGTTTTGCAGGCCCTGCCCGGGTTCCAACCTACCAGCCCTGGTGCATGTGGCCGGTGCCCTAACCACTGAGATACAGGCACCGAGCCCCTTTCCCACCTTTTTAAAATGACAGTTTTGTTTGTGGTCTTGCTGAGTCCAGAAGAAGAAACTGTTATTTTAACAGTTTATTCAAGCCTTATTCTGATGTGCTCTCAAAGACTTGAGTGCATTTTTTTCTTCCTCTAGAAAAGATACTTTTGACATATCAAATTAAATATCAAAATAGTCTCTGGAAGAGAAAAAGCAAATGAAGAGAATTGTTGGTTATTCAAAACTTCAGCAGATTCTATTGCTACAGTCTTACACTAAGGTAAGTATTTGGTACTTACTTTATTAATGTTTTGCAATTTTCTAGGTTCTTGGAGACTTATTTAAAGAAAAAAATTTTAATTAAGAACAAAATAGAATAAGTTTAATAAGCAAATTGCTATCAACACTTGTCTTCTCTCTTTACAAACAACAAAGAATACATACTATTTGTTCAAAACCTGCGATGTGATATAATCTAATCAATGTATTTAATGCCTCCTTTATGATAATTTTGCATTTAAGAAATAGCTTTACCCTAAAAATATGAAAATATTTGAACCAATTGTTCAATAAAATAATATATCACAAGAAACCACTGGGGAGGAAAAATAATTCTTTTTCATCTAACCTATCTCAGGTTCATTAACTGAGCCCTGCAAATTTGACTGATAATAATTAGCAAAAGAAAACAAACAGAAGTTTGTTGATAGGGTCAAATGGTGCCCAGATTGGGTGGGCCCACCTAAGAAAGGTGAATGGGTCAACCCCCTACCCTCTCCCACAGGGTGTCCCACCTGGGAAAGGTAAATGGCCCAACCCAGGAAAGGGAAGGTCCCAACCCTCCCCTTCCGGACCTTTAAAGCCCCCTTTGGCCATTACCCACGTGTGGATTTCTTCCTGGCCGGGTTGGAAAATCTTACCACACTTGCACCCTGGTGGAATAAAGCCAATTTTAATTGCACAAACCAGCCTCCGTTTTCCTTTCATCTCATGTCTTGGAGTAATCTTTCGTCTTTGGCTTCACAACCTTTCAGTTATTTGTTCATTGATTGATTGAGACGGCATCTCATTCTATTCTCCAGGGTAGAGACCTGGGGCATCATAGCTCACAGCAACCTCAAACTCGTGGGCTCAAGAGATATTCTTGCCTCAGCCTCCAGAATAGCTGGGACTACAGGTGCCACAATACCCACTATTTTTAGAGACAGGGATCTCACTCTTGCTCAGGCTGTTCTCAGGGACCCATCCACCTCAGCCTCCCAGAGTGCTAGGATTACAGGCAAGAGCTACTGCGCCAGCCTAAGTTTAACATGCATATCTTGCTTATACATGGGAGCACCCAGACATTGCTAACTCAAAAGGGTGGTTAGAACATGGGCTTATGAACACCTTAACAATAAATTTATAAAAAAGACAAGACAAAGGAAAAAGACTTTGAGCTTCTAGGGGTGACAAATTGTAGGAAGGCAAATATATATGGAGAAGCTAATGGACAATACATACTGGTTAAAAGGTTTGTTTGCGCAGACTCATTCTTGGTGCTATCTCATCTCCAGTGATAAAGTTGTGATTCCCTTCCTGGTACCAGGAGGGAGGGGCACTTTACAAGGGGCATTTGTATTTTGCTTTCAGGTAGAGAGAGGAGAGAGGAGAGAGCTCCTTCCATGGTTGCTGTTTCTCTAGTTGCCTTCAGCTGAAAATAATCCTTATGCCAGAGTAGCATGTTTGGGGGTAATATAGTCCAAACTTCAAAACATTTCTTACTTCCTCCTAATGCTTTACAGCTGAAGTGGTATCAGCAGTTAAACCCCATGATCCAGCTATGCGTGCCCCATTGACTGATCACATAACTTTTTAGAACTTGAATAACATTTGGTATTCAAGACAGCGTGAATCCCAACTCAGCTGATTTTTCTGGAGAAGTCAGAATCTATTTTTACTGTGAACCTTTTCAATTTTTACAAGTTGGGAACTATTTATGTTTCTTCAAATGCACAGTGCAGACCAGAGAAAACTGCAGGCTCCTCTTAGCTTCTCCTTCCGCTTGCAGCTAAAGTGGGACAGAGTGATGGGGGACTATCTCCTGGGAAGGGCCACCCATACACTAAGTCCCAGCAAGCTCAGAGGAAGGGTCCCTGTCCAGGGCTCATCTGGGAAGATGATGATATAGAGGAAGATTCTGGCTATACTGCTGACCAGACTTATAACATTTTTCTTTCCTTTTCTTTTCTTCTCTTTTCTTTTTTTTCTTTCATCCCTCTTCTCTTCTTTGTTTTCCTTTTCCTTTTCTTCCTTCCTCCCTTCATTCTCCTAGAGACAGAGTCTCACTCTGTTTCACAGGCTGGAGTACAGTGGCACAATCAAAGCTCACAAAATCCTTCAACTCCTGAGCTTAAGCAATCTTCCTGTCTTAGCCTCCCAAGTAGCTGGGACTACAGAGGCATGCACTACCATGCTCAGATAATTTTTCTTCTTCTATGCCCACCAACTCAGGAACAAGCTGTGGTACATGTATACCATGGAATACTATTCAGCCATTAAAAAGGATGGAGACTTTATATCTTTTGTATTAACCTGGATGAAGTTGGAATACATTCTTCTTAGTAAACTATCACAAAAATGGAGAAGCAAGAATCTAAGTACTTAACTCTAACATGAAGCCAATAGACAATCTACTACACACCCACGTAAGATAAGAACTCAAATCAATTCAGGAAGTCTGGGGGAATGAGGGATCCAGGAGAGAGGAGGGAGGGGTATGGGGGGCTCCCATTTAATGCGTACAATGTTAGGGTATATGGCACTCTTGGGGGTGGGACACAATTATAAGAGGAACTTAACAAAAGCAAACATTATAACCTAATTCTTTATTACAGTTCTTTACAATTCTTTTCAATTAACCTGAAACAATAAAAAAAAATAATAACTTTTCTTCTTTTTTTTTTCTAGTAGAAATTGGGTCTTGCTATGTTGCCCAGGCTGGTCTAACACTCCTGGCCTCAAGGCCTCCTCTGGGCTTAGTATCCTAAAGTGCTGGGATTACAGGTGTGAGCCACTATGCCTGCCCTATTTTCTTTAAAAAAAAATTTAGATCATTGAGGTTCGGTGCCTATAGCTCAGTGGGTAGGGTACTGGCCACATACACTGAAGTTGGAGGGTTAAAGCCCAGCCTGGGCCTGCTAAACAACAATGACAACTGCAACCAAAAAATAGCCAGGCATTGTGGTGGATGCCTATAGTCCCAGCTACTCGGGAGGCTGAGGCAAGAGAATCTCTTAAGCCCAAGAGTTGGAGGTTGCTGTGAGCTATAATGCCATGGCACTCTACCAAGGGTGACATAGTGAGACTCTGTCTCAAAAAATAAAAAAGTTTAGATCATTGAGTTAAACTTGGATTTCATGGAAGCTTTCTGAAGTGGCTGAATCTGTCATACACTGACTTATACATGAAACATGAAACCCTGCTGGGGCAAGCAGCTCTGCACCAACAATACCGACAAAAGGACTTGGTGAGTCCTTCTATCTACTCCTTCTTTTCTTGTATTTCCACTGGCATCAGAGGGTTTTGTTTCGTGGTCCACCTGGGGGATAAAGAAAACTAGGAAGTGTGTATGACCATCTGCTTATAGTTCATCACCTTTCCTGCTCCCGCCCTGCATGCTAATGAGGACCTCACAGCAAGGACCTTTATAAATACATTGAGATGGCACAACCACAACCCTATTTGCCATCCTATTTATCATGCTAGTAAAATGATAGTCTCCAATTCTTGTTATAACCCAATGTCTTTCCCCAATTCTACACATGGAACTAGCTCAGTAGCTCCTACCTCCTGCTGTTCTTCCTGACAGGAACCAGTGAGCCCAGAGGGCCTGTGGAGAAGCCACATTTTGTGAACCCACAATACTTGCCCAGTGCCACCATGGGATGACAGACAGAAGGTAAACAAGTTTCATTCTCATCTCCTTGCACTCAGAAAAACCTACAAATAATTTTTCAGCATTTCCACTGAACTGGGAAATTCTTAATAATTTAAAGTGTAACCCATTAGAATGATGGGAAAGAGTTGAAATGGGTCATGTCAGCCTCACACTCTTTATTTGTGATAAAAAAAACTTGTTTATTTGTCAAATATATGACCTAATTTTACTTTCTACCGTACTCAACTCTAATATGACTTATCTCCTACATAGGAAAGGCATCACACATCACCATCATATAAGTTCTGACTGAATCATCTTTGCAGCATTGATTTGGTGGAATTATCCCTGGATGAGAATAGTTGGCCCCTCTGGAAATGAGCACATTCATATTTAATTGCCGCATAAGCGCTTTTGGCTTTTTGCTGCAGCTTCAAATTACTACAGCATCACACAGCAAATATCCTGCAATAAGACTAATTTTCTTCATGCCATGCTGCTGTGAAGATTGGTCTGTAAGGTGCCATATGTACTCTGGTAGCCTCACTGCAGGACTTTGTAAAGACAAATGTCACCATAATTGGCATTTACCATGAAAGACATGTATCAGTCCAGCCTTGGGAGCATCCTATCAGCTGAGTCATTGGTTGAAAGAGCCAGAACTAGGCAGAAAACTCTCACCTGCACATCACCAAGCCAATTCAGAGCAGATGAAATTTTGAGTCCTTTTAGGGAAATATCCTATTTTAAAAGATCATGTAAGTGGCAGAGGCATTAGAAATAATTATAATTCTTGTTTTCTTTATCTCTTTACAATAGGTCAGTGCATTCCCACTAATGATTTTCTACTCAAGCCTGCGGTGATATCTGTGCACAATAAGGTGACATGGGTATTATTCAAAGGACATTTTTATGGCTGGATTTGGGATGTTTTAAAAACCAAGCAGGTAGATTATACTTGAGTATTTTGATTACTGGTTTTAATGGGGTCACAGAAGAACAGAAACATTTTTCAAAGTCTTCAAAGCAAATTGATGTATAATATGATCCAGATGGTTTTCAGAGACAGACTGACAGGATATCAGTTTCTGTGTCTCGTATTCCTTGCAGTATTGTGATTTATAATATGTATAATAAGAAACTGACAGGATATCAGTTTCTATGCCTTATAATCTTTGCAATATTGTGATTTATAATGTTTATTATAACAAGGTCTTTGTCCTTATCTCCTGGCACACAATTCCTAAATCCCTGGGAATCTCCAAAATGACCGGTCTTTTTGTATGCTAATACAATGAATAAAGCTGAGGGCTGGTCCAGGGCCTGCCAAACAACAATGACAACTACAACAAAAAAATAGCTGGGCATTGTGATGGATGCCTGTAGTCCCAGAGCAGGAGATTGAGGCAAGAGAATCACTTAAGCCCATGAGTTTGAGGTTGCTGTGGTGACATGGTGACTGTCTCAAAAAATAAATAACTAAATAAATAAATAATGTAGCCTCTGGGAAATTCTGCAAAAACCAGGTTAACCACTTTCATCCTTACTTCCCCAAATTAGTTCACAATCTCACTCATTTCTTTATGGAACACATATCAATATCTCATAGGACACAAAATTTTCAAATATTAATCAACATTACAAAATATAATTTACATAAATAAAATGTACCTCTTTGAGGGTAACTGACAAATGTGCACAGTCTGAAAACCATGTCCTTATCAAGATGAAAAGCATTGCCATCACCCCCTCGCAGCAACCCCTCACCAGGCCTCCACAAGCTTGAACAACCACTAATCTGAAATAGAATCACACAGCCTGTGTCTTTCTTGTCTGGCTTATTTCATGTTACACAATATTTTTGAGATTTATCAGTGTTGTTATAAATATCAGTAGTTGATTCATTTTTATTTCTGAGTGGCATTTTATTATAACTAATGTCACAGAAGTAAAAAGGATTAGAAGAGATTATGAATAAATATAAGCCAACAAATTGAATAACCTAAAAGAAATGAATAAATTCTTAGAAATGTGCAGCCTACTAAGACTGAGCCATAAGGAAACAGAAGATCTGAACAGACCTATAACCATTAAGGAGATTGTATCAATAATCAAAAACCTCCCAACCAAGAAAAGCTCAGGATCAGATGACTTCACTGCAGAATTCTACAAAACATTTAAAGAAGAATAGACACCAATCTTCTGAAACTCTTTCAAAAAATTAAAGAGGTGGGAGGGCACACTACAAAATTTATTTTATGAGTCCAACACTATAAAATTTATTTTATGAGTCCAACACTACCCTGATACAAAAGCCAGACAAAGACAATATAAGAAAAGTACAGACAAAGATCCTTAATGAATATTGAGGCAAAATCATTTATATTTTTTGCTACTAAACTGAATTTAATAGCACATTAAAAGGATTACATGTTGTGACTAAGTAGGACTTATTCCTGGACTGCAATGTTGGTTGCACTGATTTATAAAGTAATACAGCACATTAACAGAAATCCTGTGGTGGTCTCAATTGATGCATAAAAAGCATATGATAATTAAAATAAAATAATGAAATAAAATGGAATTCATTGGCTTAAGCAACTGGGAAGTTGCTAATTCAGCAGCTAAGTGGTACCCTGAATATCTGGTCTTTTCTGCCTCCTAGTGTTGTTTTCCTGGGAACTTGTCCCTGCTCTTGCTGTCAGAAAGTAACTTCCCTCAAGAACCAGAGAGACAAGAGTATCTTCTCCGGGTTTCTGATGGAGAAAGAGAGAGAGAGAAGGGGGGCACTCTGTCCTGAGAGGCTAGTACATATCTCTCCTAGATTTTTCCCAGTGGCCAGGGTGATGAACACACCAATGGACTTAACACAGCCAGGGCCTGGTCTTGGGGTTGAGAGTGGTGTCACATGATTGAAAGTGAAGAGTGGTTATCACCCAAGGGTTTCATCATTTGGCAACCCTACTCCTAGAAGGAGAAAGGGGTAATGATTCACCTAAAATCCATATCGAGAAATTGTGAGTCATTCCCAAGTCCACAGGACTACAGAAAGCTAACATTTCCTGCCTTGAGCACCTCCCTCTTCAGGCCTCTGAACAATGTCCTCCCTCACTCTCTACTATTCTTCTCTTGCTCAACCCTGAGTCATATGGTAGCAATTGAAAATAATTTTTGTGTTGTTAAAAATTATTCAAATAATTTACAATTTATTGTCAACAACTTGAAGATTCATTACAAAAATTTTTGCAACATTACTGAATTCTTTTCCAATTGCGTGTTCTAGTGAGTCTCCATTTATTAATAGACAGGAAGAAGCATAATCTCAGGTTGGTCATGCAGCAATCTCAAATGTGTTCAGTACAAAAGTGAATGGGTGAGTTGTTTCCAGCTGATGACGTAAAATCCTGAGTTTCTACTGGATTCACATTCATTAATGGTCCCTGCAGTTATCCGCTCTTTGGTCAATTTGTCCCCCCTGTCCTGTGGACATACAAGCAGGATGGAAGGTCCACCTCAGAGAACTCCCTCGGGACCTTGCTCTCTTGAGCTGGCTCTGTGCTCCACGTCTACATCCTTGTCTCCCACTCTCCCAGCTCCCCCAGCCACATTTCCACCCCCACCTCCAGAGACACGGGGGTCATAGCACCAGCAGCTCCAGCTCCTGCACCAGTGCCCAGCTCTCCACCTGCTTCTCACTTGGTCCAGAATTGAAGGGATCTCGTTGAAACTCTCCTTTTTCCTTTGGTCAGTTCACTGAAAGATCAACTCACAATTACAGCAGATTAATAAGAGAAAAAATTATTTCCAAATACCATGCGCATGGGGGGAACCACAAGAATTATTACCCAAGTATCAGTGATGGTCAGAGACCTTTATAGTTGCCTTTTAGAAGGGAGGGGGGAGAATGTGCAGCAAGTGGTTGCTAGGGGGTCTGTATAGATAGAGGGAAACAGATTGACTTGTAAATCAACCTGAGAGACAAGTATTGTGTTTTAAATGATTTGGGACCAGGTCTACTAGCACTCAGAGAAGGAAGTTAGCAACCCCTTTTGATTCACAATCAGGTTTATGCAGATAGAGAGAAGGCCTCTTCCAATGCTTTCTGATCATGAATGGCTTTTAATTCAAAATATTCTTTATGTTAAGTAGTCATATTTGGGGGTAAAATTTCCTTAGCTCCTTCAGAGGTAAGAGGAGGCACGTCACACACTGGTCCTTGAGGTTTCTCTGGTGGCTTCACAACCTCCACACACTACCCTCTTTAGTGGCCCCTTTCCAGTTTTCCTCCCTCATCCTCCTCATTTTCTAACCTAAATATGAAAGTGCACAGCACCATGTGTCCACATTTTTCTCTTCTCTGTTTGCACCTCTGTCTATGGAGAGATATCATCACATTCCATCTGTAAGCTCACAAGCCACAAATTTGTATCCTGAGCCCAACATATTGTGAACTTCTGTTTTCAACTTGGCTACTCTATATGCCCAGCCTTGCTGATCCTGGGTCTAAATTATTTTTCTCCCAGACATCTGCATGGGTCAATGCCTATACTATATGCATAAATAACCAGCATAAAGGCCTTTATAAAACAGCATCCTGTATAAAACAGCACCTCACCAGTCTCATCATATTATTCTGCTCATTTTTTCTTTAATATTATACCCTCAAGTTGTTTATACTGTATTTTATTAAATAAGACTATAAGGTGAAGAAAATAAAAGCTTTTGTCTGTCTTAACATATTTCTATAGTGCCTGAGAAAGTGACTGGTACTAAGTAGGTACTCAATCAATATTTACTTTAATGCGAGAATGGCATTCCTTTGCTCATTTTTTGCTGCAGACTGGGTGTGGATTAAATTAACAGGAAGTTCATGCAATGATCAGAGGTGGCAGCAGATGGCACTATAAAGAAAGGGTCAGCACTAAATTTTGGACTCAAAATTTGTAGGGGCCACTAATTTTGCGAAAAGCAAGGGATAGTTGTTATTAGACATCACCATCTTCCTACTCTATTTCTTACACATAAACTTCAGGAAATCCTAAAATGAAAGCTTAGTTCCAGTGACCAGAAAAGCTGAGCTGCTCTACTTCCTATAATCACACCAAAAGGGAAGAATGGTGCATTACATCATCAGCCTTACCTCGCTCGATAAGAAGACATCTAACAAATTTTAAAAGGGTCATCTTGAAAAGAGGTTATCCTAAGACCTGTGCCAAGCCTTTGTGGATTTGGATACAGAGAAAATGGATTGTATCAGCATTTTAGCAATCCTGGAGAATGTACAATAAGACTAATTAAAAAGATACTACTTGTAATTAATAATAAAGATGTTTACATGTTGACTCATTTTTTAAAAAGTTTTTTGGTTAGCCTTCTTTGGGAATAAATTAAAGGAATATGTGTTTGGGGTGTAATTTTTTTTTTGTAAAGCCATTGTTTTGTACCGTCTGGAGACAATTTTGCATGGTTTTTTCAAATGGATAATGATGGGCCTAGGAGAAGGTGATCCAGAGACACTCTTATTATTTAAAAAACTCACTTCCCCTGCATCACTTCTCAGGAAGCTGCTGGATGGTTTGCTGTAAAAAAAGTGTAGTGCAAAGCAACAACAGGGAAATACACAGGAGGTAAGAAATAAGAAAATAGAGAGTGAAACACTCATTTTCACTAGTTAAACACAGTAAATGATATTTAGAATAGAAGAATCAAGAAATAGCAATACAGGTATGTTGTTTAACAATATTTCTGGCTCGGTGCCTGTGGCTCAAGTGGCTAAGGCACCAGCCACATACACCTAAGGTGGCGGGTTCAATTCCAGCCCAGGCCACCAAACAACAATGATGGCTTCAACCCCCGCCCCCCCCCAAAAAATAGCCAGGCGTTGTGGTGGGCACCTGTGGTCCCAGCTACTTGGGAGGCGGAGGCAGGAGACTCACTTGAGCCCAGGAGTTGGAGGTTGCTGTGAGTTGTGATGCCACAGCACTCTACCCAGGGGGACAGCTTAAGGCTCTGTCTCAAAAAATATATATTTATTTCCAATGACAAAAAGAACCAGCTAAGTGAGCTAAAATTACCTACCTCTGAGAGAATGACCAGGTTTGCCCAGAACTGTCAGTTCTACACCCTAAGAAATTCCTCAATCCTAGAACATAAGAGTTCCCAGTTTTTCATGACAGGTAAGGAGGGTGGAGGGAAAACTACAAAACAAAACTCATAGGACATCCTAAAACATATGGGCGAAAGCAATACTGTACTCACTTTAGTGGTGAGTACAGAATAGCTTATCTGCCTCTCACAGTCATGCCCACTGACATTGGCACCTGTGACTGTCCTGGGTCATTAAGGGGTGAGTGAGTGATGTGATTTAAGTGTGCAATAATTTAGGGGAGTGTTTAGGAAAAAGAAGTCATGGACAGAAAAAACACAGCATTGTCATTTTCTATTAATTATAAGTAGTATCTCTTTAATTAATCTTATTGTACATTTTCCTTTTAAAGCACCAACACGTATGTGTCTTAAGATACACAATAATATGGCCTACAAAATGTATTCAGTTTAATAAAGAGTTAAAATAAATTGATGTATTAGAGAATAGGAAGAATAAAAATATTGTTATATTTTTCTGGCATACATTATTTAACTGGCTCTACTACTAATTGCTGCTGTTAACAAGTCCTATTGGTTTTGTTTAAATAACAGAATTTATCATTCTTTGTTTTGCTTAAGTATAATAAAACAATATGAACAAAATAGTATAAAAGCATTTATGCAAAAAAATAGAATAATATATAATTTAAAATTGTTTTTCACAATTTTATGTTAAAGTGAGCCACAGGCACTGCTAAGAAAGAAAATATATAAAGCCATCACTAAAAGTACTATACTTTAAAACATGGAAGATGCAGATAAAGTAAATAAAATGCATTTTTTCAAAGACTGAAACCAATGAGATAGTCAATGCTAGAAAATAAAAATAGATAATGCTGGAATAAAGAGAAGAAAGAATTAGTAAATACTAGTATAAGAATAGAAATCAGATAGAAGTATGTCTGTTATAGAATACTTTGACCAGTTAACTTCTTCTTCTTATTTTGTTTTTTCCAAAGTGTCAAAAAAAAAAATAGACAACTAATATTTATAAATAAAAGTAAAAGATAATTTAAAAAAAACCCAGGTCATGCCAAATCTTATAGACAATAGAAAAAGAAATACTTCAAAATCATTCTACTTAATCTGAATACACCTGATTTAAAATTGGAGAAAATATATTATTATAAAGGGGAAATTACAAACATATTTCACTTATAAATGAGGATGAAATATGATAAACAACATATTAACATGTTGAATAAAAAATTAATGCTTAAGTAATGTACTTTGGTCCAATTTAAATACAATTTATATGAGAATTAGTCACTAATTTCTATCTGACAATGTGAATGTTACTTTCTTTTCATTATTACTATTATTATTGCTTAATATTTCATTGCAGCAATCGTCTGATTTCTTTTCTAAATGTATTTATCTTCATTTGTTCTTTATGAGGTTTTTGTTCTCAGTCCTTATGTTAAATATTGTTATTGTCATTAAATTTAGCCTTTTTAATTCTGTGAAGACAAAAAAAAAAAAAAGAATAGAAATCAGAGAAATATAAACCAGCAGACCAAGAAGACAAACCAAACCAAAGGATAATTCTTTAAAAGAATTGATTAGAATTAACATTGTTAAAATGTCCATACTCCCAAAGCAATCTACAGATTTAATGCAATCCCCAAATAAAGCACCTCTGTCATACTTTAAAGATCTGGAAAAACTAGTACTTCATTTTATATGGAAACAGAAAAAACCTCAAATAGCCAAGACATTACTCAGAAATAAAAACAAATCAGGTGGAATCATGCTACTAGACTTAAGACTATACTAAAAATCTATAGTGATCAAAACACCATGGTATTGGCACAAAAACAGCAAGGTAGATGTATGAAACAGAATTGAGAACCAAGAGATGAATCCAGACACTTATCGTCATTTGATCTTTGATAAGCCTATCAAAAACTTAAATTGGGGGAAAGACTCCCTATTTAACAAATGGTGCTGGGTGAATTGGCTGGTGACTTGTAGAAGACTGAAACTGGACCCACACCTTTCACCTCTAACAAAAATTGACTCTCACAGGATAAAAGACTTAAACCTAAGACATGAAACCATAAAGATCCTTGGAAAGAGTGCAGGGAAAACACTTGAAGAAATTGGCCTGGGAGAAAACTTTATGAGGAGGACCCCCAGGGCAATTGAAGCAACACCAAAAATACATTACTGGGATCTGATCAAACTAAAAAGCTTCTGCCCATCCAGGAACACAGTAAGTAAAGCAAGCAGACAGCCCTCAGAATGGGAGAGAATATTTGCAGGTAATGCTTCTGACAA
>CAUYQV010176013.1:0-23790 GCA_963574575.1 Galagoides demidoff
TTTCTGTGCTATATGTATATCATCCTTTGATACAAAAAAAAAAAAAATTAAAGGCAGTGAGCAAAGAGACACGAGACAGGAAGGAGAGATGGCGGCAGAGAGGACGGCAGGGACCCGCTTGAACAGACATCCCACTCTCTCTGACAGCACATGATATGGGGCCACCCCCGGGGATGGGAGCAGTGGATGCCAGGCTGGAAACTATTTGTATAGAAAAGCCCAGCACTTAACCGACAACCCACAAACCTGGCTCTCCATCTTCCCTCCCCCATCACCTGCTGACTGTGAACAACAGTGCTAAAAGTTTCGAGTTTTATAACGAGCAGAGCTATGCAAACCCCTAAATACCTGTGCATGAGAAAAGAACTTGTATGGCTAGAGAGAAACACCTGCGTTGGTTTGCTCCTGAGAGTGGTGAAACACGGAGCGCCCAGCAGTTCTGGGGGGAGGCCGCTCACTCACATGTCACAGCAATTTAATGACCACTATATAAATTGCTATCTTTTTTCAAAAACTATAATACTGCTGGAATCCTGTAGGGGCATATCAGACTGTGCTCGGGATAATTCCAGCTGGGAAAGCGGGGCCGCTGTAGTGTACCCTCCCTCCCTCTCCTGATGAGCTAGTCAGCCCCCCCACCAACACCAAATGCGGCACAAATGGTCTTAAGACTTTTTAATGAAGCCTTGGGTTTTTCCAATGGCCCTGAGAAATATTACTTCAGTGGGGGACCCACGTGCCCCTGAAGACAGGACCATGAATTACTAATTTGTAGCATTCATCTACACCAAAATAGTATATACTGGAAGTGACCCTTATTACTTCTCAGGCGTTTTCCCACTTGATTTATTATTCTCCCTCATAAGAATGCATGTTCATAATCTGCATTAGCAGTCCTCTAATGATGCTGCGTCAGATCCAAATGTCACCTCATTATTTCTGACACTCACAGAACCCACGACAGTAAAAGCCAATCATAGACCAGAGAAATCCCAAGAGATCTTGCCGCTACAACAGCTAATAAGCTGCAGCATCATTACCGTGGGAGACGTGGCCCCACACAACGGCCCCTGGGGAGCGGCCCTCTGTGCACAGGGGTGCATAGGTTTAGTTCAGCGTAGCTGGTCAGTGAAAAAACATTTTGAATATCTTGGCCAAAAGCTTGGGGATTCGTTAGTAGCTTGCAGATGAAAGTGTCCTGATGCTTTTATTCCAACAGACACAAGAAACTGGTTTCAAATGATGGTTTGCTGACTGAGTCCCCTTGGCAGGACAGGGAACACACTTCCCGCATGCCTTCTCTATGGCTGGTCCAGCACGGCATTGGCCAGAGCAGAGATTTGCCCAAGGAGTGAGGTATAGACATGGAGCAGCAGATGCCAGGAGGTCGTCATGGTTGGGGGGAGGGTGGTAAAAAGACGTGGAGACCTACTGGCAGGCTCCAGTGTGTCCCTGCTGTCCTCTCACAGCACACCAGCTCTCTTTCCCCAATGCCAGCCTGCTCACCGACAGCACAGCCAGGCCAACCTCAGACAGAGCGGCAGCCTCCCGCAGACCCTGCTCCCAGCCCCTTGGTGGTCCCCAAGCTCTCTCTGCCTTTTCCTCTAGACTAGTCATTCCAGAGGGCTCAGCAATGACTTTCTCCAACCCTCCAACTCCCCTTTCTGCCTGTTTCAAGCACTAACGTGGCCTTGAAGGGATTTTGATGGACCCTGGGTCAGCAGAACCAGTGAGACAACCAGCACAATCCAGCCCTGCAACAGATACTGATGGGGAACCTTGCTGGGCTGTGCTCTGACCTGGGGCTGTAGTCGGGGGAAGACAGCCCAGATCCTGTCCTCACGGAGCCTGCACACCTAGCAAAGACATGGAAGCTGCCTTGGGACCTTACACATGGTAAGTGGTGCTGAGCTTAGTGGTGGTGAGCTTAGTGCTTTACATAGACAATTTCATTTAATCCTTGCAAATCATTAACTCCATTTACAGACAAGGAAACTGAGGCTCCAAGGTTAATAAACTTGGATGTCACCAATGCCAGAATGCAAATTCTCATCCATTACACCACTGGGTCTCCTGGAGCAAGGAAGACACAAGAGTCCAGCCAGGACCCAAGGCAGCAGGTACCCAGGGCAAGAACAAGCTGGCCGCTGAGCAAGCATCCTGTCTCATGCCCAGAACATTCAAATGACTCCAGTGGAGGAAACTGCTAATCGTGGATCAATCCTACTGTGGCGTCCAAAACAGGCCTGACTGGAGGACAGTGGACATGGGTGGGCAAGGCCAGCTGCTGACCTCAGGCAGGCCTGAGCAGCCTGACCTCAAGGCAGGCCAGGCCCACGTGGATTGTTTTTGTTTTGTTTGTTTTAATGCACAGGGAGATTAGGGCACACATCAAGCTCACGGTGTATCATCTGCTCTTTTCTCATAGATAAATGAGTAGTAAGTAAGAACAGCTCCGAAAACAACTGCAATACCCAACTCTTCATGGTGGTTTTAAGGGTGATTCCAGAGAGATTTCAGAGAATTCTCATTTTCCAAGTCAGACATTTTATAGCATGTGAATTTTTAACAGGGAAGACATGCTCTTTTGTAACCAGGAAAATAAATGAAGCTGCTAATAAGACCAGAGCTTGTGTTGTATTATCGATTCAATTAGAAGATAACGTCCCCATTCGCGCACAGGCCACCGATTGGCCCAGACCTCTCCTTCCTCACATTCTTCCCCTTCTTGTGCCTCCATAAATGTTCACAGAACAGAGCTGAATTTACTGATTGTTCCACAATAATGAAGTCCAAGTACACCTGTAATTGATCTTGCCTTATACCTCTTTCCCAATTTAAATCAAGGCCAAACCTTAATCACGCCAGCAAAACACAGAAAAATTGCCCACAGCGATACTTTAAATGTTATCACCTGCTGTTCAGGAAATTTTGAACCGAAAAAAAAAAAAAAAAAAAAAACCTGGACAGTGATTTCATTATGATTTTAAAATATCATTTATAACTTTTTTGTGGTCCTAACATAAATACCACTCAATCGGTGGTATTAATGCAAAGAACAGGCTTGAGTTTAACAGTATTCTTCTTAAAGTGATTTTATCTTTTTATGTTAAAGAAAATAACGCAAAACTAAACTGAAACTTTGTAGAGACTAGTTTTGCCCACTGACAGCATCAGTGAGAACCAGGAGTCTAACTATACACCTCGGCCCCATAAGAATTGGTCTTTCTAAACTTAATAAGGGATTTCAATTCTTAGGGATGCCTAGTTCCATTATGTAGTTTGAAGTGGCAACATAAAAATAGATTTCCATCATAAATTCACTTTTTGGCGAATGAAAGAGCTCAAAAGGCACAAACCTGTGAGTGAGCTGTCACACTGGACTATTCCTGTCTACCGACCACAGGACATTAGTACTCCCTTCCATGGCCCTGTCTTCCAAATCTCCAATCCCTCCAATTCCTCACCTCACTACTCCCGCTCACCATCAACCCCTAACTCTAGAGAACATGAGTTTCCTAGAGTCTGGCTACTCTGAACTTTCCCTGCTGTTGAGAGCTCCTTGTCCCCAGGGCCTGACTCGACTGCCTCTGGCCCTGGAGCCCAGCCCGGAGCATACATTCAATACTTACCACTAATGAAGAAATGAGGTGATGACCTGCGTGCACTTTGCATCCTTGCCACTGCCAGCTGCTTCATGCTGAACATGTCATCAGACCCTCTAAACTGGTATCTCCTCATCTGCAGCATGGAGAGAAAACATAACAGGTGCCTTGCATAACTCAATTGCAGGCGTATTCCAGGCTATAAAGGAGGAGAAAGCATTTTGAAAGGAATAAACTAATACATAGATTACGGGTCTATTCAGGGTTCAACTCAGAGCAAGTCTATTCAATCTAAGGGAAGAAAAAACATGATTTTCTGATCTTAATTCTAAAATTTCCCCCACTTATTTAAGCTGAAATAAAGAATCCTCTTACATTTATTTCTTCTACAAGTGAATTTAAAATCTTAATACACTATCTATAAGATTATACCTGCCTTATCATCCAAATTTTTCCCAGTTGGCCTCAAATTGTGTATGTATTTATAAAGTTGTAGGTTTATAGTAATTATCTATAATAGCATTTCATATATAGCATTATATTAGAAAACTAGGAGTAGATAATAAGTCAAATTTTGTTTTCTTCAATAAAAAGATTCTTTTTCAAATTGATGTAATCTGTTCTATTGTTTTATTCAGAACTTGCCTTGGGAAACACTATCTTAATATCCCTTATAGAATTTTTAACAGATCTACTTTGAGTTAATTTTCTAGACCATTTCCACTCCATTTTCCAATTTTCTCCTCTTCTTCCTATTTTCAACCACAAAGCAACAAACATGAATTTTATAGACTTAATTGCCCCTAAAGTTAGAATTAATCTGAGCACTTTGCCGAAGCAAAGGCTAAAATTCCGAAAGCAGCGCTGAGGAGTAAGCGGATGGACGCTTACGGGAAAAGACGAAGGAAAATGACGCAACTTACTCTGTACACCTCCTCCAGGCTCTTTACGACATTATTAAAGCTATAAATTAATCCAGCTTGAGGGCTTGGCAAGGAAATCATTACAGAGTAGAAAGGAGAGCGAGGGAAAGGCTTAAATGAGAGGGAAGAGCTGTGCTGTTGATTGGAGAGGAGCTGATATCGGGCATGCGGCAGGATCCCCGCTGCAGCTTCCTGCCACCTCCAGTGGGAATGACGGCCACTGAATTCACTCTGACTCCCTCCCAATATCTCGTAATGATGGGGAACAGACAAAGTACCATTCTGTGCAAGAACTGGAAGCCCATAGGACCGCATCGGACTGAGAGGCCCCTCTACAGACCTCCGATGTCTATGTTGGCTTGAGCCATTGTGTCATCTTGGACATGGAGCTGCCTCCTTTTGGTGAATGGTGACAACAAATGCAACTCCCAGTGTGAGAACTCTAAGCTCAATGCAAATAATAGCAAGTGTACTCCTTAGGGCCTGTTAGGACATCAGACTTATGGGAAGGAGGGTTCAACAAAGTAATACATACTTTCTTTTTATTCTTGCAAACAGCAGATATTGGAGTATTTGTGAATTAAGTTATCTTTTTCTCCCTCCCTTGTAACCACAGGTTACAACCCTAAATTATAAATAGCACAGAATCTACTAACACTACTAATTATGCTTAGATGATAAAGGGTTGTCGATGTTGACTTACCATTTAACAATGGCTACTTAGTCCTATATAATTTCCATAACACTTAAGAAATTTCCAGGCATATAGGGAAAAAGATTATATTACATAAAATTTATATTATAGATGTTAAAAATTTATGGGCTAGTTCCAAACCTTCTAGACAATATTCTTTTTTCGTTTTTTTTAATATTATTAAATTATAGCTGTGTTTAAAAAAAGATGGAGGCTCGGCACCTGGGCCAGCCACACACCTGAGTTGGTGGGTTCGAATCCAGCCCAGGCCTGCCAAACAGCAATAACAGCTGAAACCAAAAAATAACTGGGCATTGTAGTGGGCACCTGTAGTCCCAGCTAATTAGGAGGCAGAGGCAGGAGAATGGCTTGAGCCCAGGAGTTGGAGGTTGCTGTGAGCTGTGATGCCATAGCACTCTACCCAGGGTGACAGCTTGAGGCTCTGTCTCAAAAAAAAGATGGAGACTTTACCTCTTTTATGTTTACATGGATGGAGCTAGAACATATTCTTCTTAGCAAAGTATCTCTAGACAATATTCTTAAAAATTGATCATTTACTATGGTAAGAAAAAAAAAATCTCAGGCTCAGCATCCAGGTATTACAGGTTTCCAGACCTAGCTCTGGGCCTTGAGTAAATCACTTTTCCTCCCTGACCTCCATGTCTCCTTAAGGACAGTCTGAACTTTGTGAGAAGTACAAAGTATGTTCACTTGAAATAAATCAAAAGCCAGCTGCTTCTATATTGAAGATTTTGAGGCTGCTTCCAAGGTGGTGGGTAAAGTACAGAGGTCAACAGGCAACAAAAAGGGTCAACAGGAAAGGCAGAATGTGCAGAAGCAATCCCTGGAATGACTGCCATGACCTCCCCAAGGTCTAAAGTCCAGGCAGAAGGTGAGCTCTGTCATGTTCATCAGTGTCTGCACCTCATCTGCTCCAGAAACCCAGTCTAGGTACCATCCCTAACAGGGCAGGGTGTTAGGATGGGGGTGGGAGAAGGCAAGAGGGGGTTCATCTTAAGAAGAGAGGCTTTACTGTCTTAGTCCTGGGGAGCACTACGACGGGAAATCCAGAGACTGGGGAAGCAAGACCCTGTGAGCCATCAGACCACCCCACCTCAAAACCTGCCACTTGGGCAGAAGGATCAGTGGGAGCTGAAGACCTGAAACAGCAGATGCCCAAGATACTGCCTTTCTTCTCCCATATTTGTTAAAAGTAGTCTTAATTTTTTTTCTTTTGAGACAGAGTCACCCTGAGTAGAGTGCCATGGCATCATAACTCACAGCAGCCTCAAACTCCTGGGCTCAAGCAATCCCCTTGCCTCTGCCTCCCAAGTTGCCGGGACTACAGGCACCTGCCACAATACCCAGCTATTTTTAGAGATGAGGTCTCACCCTTGCTCAGGCTAGTCTCAAACCCATGAGCTCAGGCAATCCACCTGCCTGGGCCTCCCAGAGTGCTAGGATTACAGGTATGAACCACCGTGCCCAGCAATAGTCTTAGACTTTAAATCACCAGAGAGGACACCAGACTCTTACCAGCCCAGAGATGGGACCAAGAGGCGTCTATATAACAAATCTTATTAAAATCACCCTCATCTTCCTCCATTTCTCCTCATATATTTACCTTTCCACAGTTCGCTGCCCTTGGAAACACAGACATCTTTTCCTTTGTCTTGTCACTGCTCTATAAATGTATCGTTCTTTGTCAAGATGCTATAGAAGCCCCAATTGTAAGCTCCTTAACAGCTTTGGTTTTTTTCCCTCTGGCTAATTCACCTTTCGTCAGTTTCATTTTCAGGGCCCCAGCTAAGCTAGGAGGGTAGAAGACAAATATATTTTTCCTCCTCTAAACTCCAAAACAACCATCCCACTCTGATCAAGAGCTATGTTTCCTTCATGAAAAGTCACATTCCTACCCACACCTGTGCCCAGCTGTTTACCTTTAAGGCAGCTAAGTACAGGGGTTGAAAATGTTCTAGGTTTCAATACAAACAGGGCTTTAAAAAGATTAAGTGCTACATGTATTAAGATGCACAAAGTAAGAACGTTGTGGGTCCTTCTGTGGATCCCCACAAGAACTCCAGAAAGATATGTGTGCATGTCCCAAGCTGGGGTGGTGGGAAAGAAGGTTAGACAGCCACAGGAGAACTCCTACCTCCATATTCCCAAGGTGATCTATTGAAGGTAGCATGGGTACCACTTAGCCCCTTTTTAGAAATGCAAAACCATGGCTTCCTTTCAGACTGACCGAATCAGGGTCTTTGTGGGGCCCAGGAATCTGTGGTTTAAGCCCTCCAGGGAATTCTGGTCCTGCCCCAAGTTCATTCCAACACCGGCCTTTGGCTCCTCCCCCTTGATCTGATTGGAGGATCCTGCAACATACTGTAGTCCAAACCTCGGTTCTCCCATCAGTACAGTCAACACTGAGCGGTGCTGGCCAAGTCCTCCTAGGTTGTCAGATTTGCTGGAACAAACCCTTTCTCTGCCCTCCCTCATTCTCAATGGTGCAACGGCCTGGCTGTGTCCCCCGCAAAGCAACTTCTTGGTGAGCTGCACATCAGTGACCACAAAGTCTCCTCTTGCTTTTTGACAGACTATGAAACCGCCACAAAGCGGCATGATGGAAACTCCAGGACAAGGTCCTCAAACTTTAGTGTACATAACACATAACTGGGGAGTTTGTTTAAAAAGGCAGATTCCTGGGCCCTCTCTCCAGAGAATGGGATTCCATTTATCTGGGTGAGTCCCAGGACTCTGCACCTTAAACCACTTCTTAGGTACCTGGGGAGTAAGTGGCATGGGGACCACACTTGGAGAAAGCCGTCACTAGGGATCCATCATGTGGAGTGCTGACAGCAATCTGTCCCCATGCTCCTGGAAACGAGCTGACAGGTCTTTCTGATTTGTGTTTGATGATATCCATCAAACAAGCTAATGCCAACCATGAATTAATGACTTTTAAGCAATTCATGCAGGTGGCTGCCCATGTAATCAATCTCAATTTGCAAACACTGCTGAGTGCCCACACAAGGGTAATAATGTGCCCAATCTCACACATCAATCTCTCAAATGGAAATTAAGCAGGTAGATGTAACACTCTGGTGAGCATCATTCAGGGTCCCGCGGGGGAGCATTAGCTTAACAGGACTGAAGCTGAAAAATCAATTGCACAATCAAGATAGTGCCTGTCCTGCCCTATTCAGAGTCACCCCTGACTTCAAAGCCTGTGTGGGGACCTGAGATAGAAAATCCTCCCCTCTGTGAGGCAGGAGTGCTGTGAACTGGGAGGGCTGAAGCCACATTGGAAAGGGGGGTGTGGAGTTGGACAAATGCCAGTTCCCAGACCTCAGGCAAAGCATTCACACCCTACCTCAAATATTGAAAGCACCTGTTACTTGGGCCGATGGCGCCCAGACAGTCCAGAGGCTACGGGCTAATACTCTTTCTTTTGGAGAATGTCCTTTCTCTCCTGCTAGGTGGCCACACAGCCTCATCTGCTTCTTAGTGGTAGGGGTGGCCCAGATCCGCCTTTGGTGTCCTACTGTCGCGTTTCATACTGGGTGGTTGGGAAACCAATGACACTCGGAGTAGGGCCCTGTCTGGTTTAGCTATGCCCAGAAAGAGCCAACTTAAGAATTAACCACCATGGGGAAAGCAATTCACATCTATCCCTGAATTTCTATAATCCATAAACGTTCAGACTTAGCTCAAGCAAGTTTTAGTTGGGTCTCTGTTCCTCGTACCCAACAAATTCCCACCTAAAATAAGCACATCATTGTCATCTTTGGACATACTTGGTCCTGGCAAATGTGACACCCAGAGAATGCCCTGCACAGCTCACAAATCACAGTTACCAAGCCATCCCAGAGAGCATGGGCCACCCAGAGATCACATGTCACCCAGAGAGCATGTGTCAGTGTGATTGCTGGGCTTGCAAAAACAGATTTCTATCTAGTTTGCTGTGGTTCAATCGCTTTCCAGAGAGCCTACCCACAGGGGTCACGTGCTTTGCTTGTCTGCATGTTAACACACATTGTACCTCTAAGGAAGTAGGAAAAGGCCCAGGGAACTTGATCACAAAAGGCTGAGCGTTGGAGGTCCCAGAAAGAGAAAGGGAACATGACCACAGGACCACCTCCCAGCATCATTGCTTATAACAGAAAGGACATGTGTGGATGCCTGGGGGACTACCCATGCCCTGAGCTCCAGAGTCAGAGGGACCCTCTGCTGCCTTAGCAGTCCCAGAGCACCTCCTACCCACCTGCCCCGAGCCCTGGAGGATCACTTGATTTTTAGAGAATTAGTTTGGTTTGTGGCAAATGGGAGGGTTGAGCTGGAATGTGATTAAACTGAGCTTGTGAGTGTGTGGGCAGCATGCTGGCTGCTCAGGTCGGTGAGAGAAGATCTGAGAGCAGCCGATCCAGGTTTTGGTTAACACAGCTAGACGCACACCAGCTGAGGCTCATTTGACCACCTCAGGCTTCAGGCGCTGGGGCTGAGTTCTCCAGAGCTCCTTAGCAGGGACACAGTCTCTGCTGTCTTCAGATGTAACTAAAACACAGACTTAGTCACACCTGTCATACACAGGCCAATGGGCCCCCTGCTTTCCAACAGGCTCCCTCTCCCTACCTTGTGACAATGACCCTGCCTTCCAGCACCGGTCCCCCTCCTCTGTGCCTTCATGCTAACCTTCACTTCCTATTTCCTTACACCATAGTTAGCTGTTTAATTACATCTCTCCCAATAGGTAGACAGCTCTGTCCCTCCCTGGACAGCAGGGACCTCATTTTAGTTACCTCGTACCTAGTCCACCTTCTTCTCCCAGAGTCTGGCCACAACGTGTGCACACACTAGCGAGAACTAAGAATAAAATCCTAAGCTTCCCCACCCGGTCAACCCAAGAGGACTCCCGGGAAACCTTGAAAACCAAGTTCTCGGTTGTTATGGGACGGAAGGTTGGACATGCCTGGTCATGCCCGTTCCCTTTTACTGTTTGGACACACATTAATGTTAAAATAGAGATAGAGACCGTAAGACTGACAGAATGGGCTCTTTGTGGCAATCAGATGCCGAACTATAAACAAGACCCAAGGCCATGCCAGGCAAGGGTTAAGTCACGCACTCCGACATCTAAAGAGCGAACTCTGTTCTAACTGCCCCAGGGGGCTCTTTTCCTCTAGCAGCTAAATAAGCGCCAGCCTGGAGATGAGCAATATTAAAACAACCACAGCTCCTTCACCACCGCACGCTGACTGCCTTACCCCCATCCCGCAAGCCATCCTGCAGCTTTGACTGGGCAAGAGACTGATTTCAGCACCTTGCTCCTGATGAGAGGTCACGGCCAGGGGCTGGCTCTGGTGGTTTACAGAGGCTGCGCACTGAGCGCCTTTGTGTCCCTACTTCATATTGTGACACAGTAAGGCCTAATTGTAAAACACATTTAAATGTTAAGTCTCCGCCCCAAAGTGAACATGCCTCATACCTATAGTAACAGGCATCATTATTCAGTAAGTGTGTGTTAGGACCCCTTCCATGAACATCCACAGCAGCTCCTGTAGCCTGCTGAATGTGTATGTTTAGCCAGCCCTTCCAGGACACACCTCCCACCAGGACCCCTCCTCTGGTTTGGGCTGGAAGCCTGCTCCCCACCCGCAGGGTGTGATCCTCCCCTTTTTAATTTCAGGTTAATATGAGGATACAAACAACTAGATTACAATCTTTGCATTAGTTAGGTAGAGTCCCTCTTGCAGCTATGTCCTGCACCCCAAAGGTGTGCCACATACCCTCACCTTCCGCCCACTGAGTGGGAGCACACCAACCCCCTCCTCCTCCCCTGTCCTCCCCCTCTAGAACACTCTCCCTCAACTTGAATTAAACTGAGTCTTTCTTTTCTGTGGGCATGTATTAGATTATCTACTGGCTTCCTATTAGTGAGTACATTGAATATTTGCTTTTCCATTCTTATGATACTTTACTAAAAAAAAAGTGTTTCAACTCCATCCAGATTAGTACAAACGATCTAAAGTCTCTATCTTTTTTATGCTGTAGAGTATTCCATGGTTAACATACTCCACAGCTTGTTAATCCATTTCTGGGTTGATGGGCACCTAGGTTGTTTCCACATGTTGGTGATTGTGAATTGAGCTGCAATAAATAATCTAGTGCAAATGTCTTTATAATAGAATGATTTTTTTTCTTCTGGATAGATGCCTAGTAATGGGATTGTGGGATCAAATAGGAGATCAATTTAGAGATCTTTGAGGATTCCTATACTTCCTTTCAAAGAGGCTGTATTAGTTTGCAATCCTACCAACAGTGTAAAGATGTTCCCTTCTCTCCACATCCATGCCAGCACCTGCAGCTTTGAGACTTTGTGGTGTGGGCTGTTCTCACTGGGGTTAGGTGATATCTCAGGGTGGTTTTGATTTTCATTTCTCTGACTAGGGACAGTGAGCATTTTTACAAATGTTTGTTAGCCATTCGTCTGTCTTCCTCAGAGAAAGTTCTGTTCATGGCTCTCACCCAGTGACAGATGGGATTGTTTGCTCCCTTTTATGGATTTGAGTTCTCTGGAGAGCCTAGTTATCAAGCCCTTGTCAGATTCGTAACATGCAAATATCTTTTCCCTTTCTGAAGGTTGTCTGTTTGCTTTGATCATTGTGTCCTTAACTGTGCAGAAGTGTTTCAGGTTAATTAAGTCCCATTTGTTTATTTTTGTTGTTATTGTTGTTGGAATTGCCACTGATGTCTTCTTCATAAAATCTTTCCCCAGGCTGACATACTCAAGTTTTTCCCACACTTTCTTCTAGGATTTTTATTGGTTCATGTCTTAGATTTAAATCTTTATCCATCTTGAGTCAATTTTTGTAAGTGGTGAAAGGTGCAGGTCCAGTTTCAGTCTTTTATATGTGGTTATCCAGTTCTCCCAGCACCATTTATTGATAGGGATCCTGTTCTTAAGAAATATAGCGCTCCTTCCCAAATTTATGAAGATCTCTGACTTTTTACTTGACAGTAGGTACATAGTAAATGCACATTACATTGAATTAGCTGAACCTCACCTTACATGAATGTAGGAATTACACTCAAACTGAAGGGTTTTGGCTTTTAGGTGATGAGTTGGCTCAAACTAGACAGCTCTGAAAAGGTAGACAAAGGAGCTTTCCCAAAGAAGAGTCAGTACAAAATCAGAATAAGGTATACACGAGCTCTGTCTGTCCCACAAAGGTGCTGGGTTTTCTACAGAACTTCCCACTGCAAATGGAGTCATATGGAAAAGCAAAGGACTGAGTGAGTTTTCCACTCACTATAGTAGCACCCCACTGACCAAGTCTTCACTTTTTGAGGCTTTAGTTCCCCAAGGTTAAATGCAGTCCAAAAAATATTAAATGAAAAGTTCCAGAAATAAACAATTCAAATGTTTTAAATCACATGCTGTTCTGACTTGTATGGTGAAATTGCAAGCCACCCAGTCCCATCCTGCCCTGGACATGAGTCATCCCTGTGTCCGCCATCTCCACACTGTAGATGTTCCCCATCTGTTAGTCACTGGCAGGCAGCTCAGACATCAGGTTGGAAGATTCCAAGAAGGAGAAAGATGAGCACAGTACAAAAAGGTATTTTGAAAGAGAGAGGCCACATTCATATCAGGTTTATTACAGTATACTGTTATAATCATTCTCTTGTATTATTGTAATTTATAAATTGTGCCTAATTTATAAATTAAATTTTATCATATATATATGCATGTAAGAGAAAAAATATAGTATATACAGGGCTCAGTGCTATCTGGAGTTTCGTGCCTCCACTGTGGGGTCTTGGAACCTCTCTCCTCCAGATAAGGAGGTGCCAATTCATTTCCCACCCACCTCCATCTCCAGGGAGTGAAGAGGAGGCTGACTTCTAGATAACGACACGAACTGAGATCATTCACTCAGCTCTGTGAAGTTGGATTGAAAAGAGGAAAAAGCTTAAAGGGACTCATTAATTATAAGTATCCTTTTAATTACCCTAAAATTTCAGCACAGCCTGAGAGATTTGCTGGATGGTGAAACCATGGCAGCTGTACTGATGTGTGAATAGAAGTAATCCCCAAACTCTACTGGGCATCTGAGTCTCCTTGGGACCCTGCTCAAAACAGATGTCCTGATTCACAGGTGTGGGTGGGCCTGGGAATCTGCATTTTGGCAACCACACCATGGTTCTGAGACAGCTGGAGAGGGGCACACTGTTGCTCCCTAGGTGTCCTGCCCTTGGGGATGCAGCTCTGTGGCACAGTCAGTGCTACACTTAGCAGTCTGATGTACAAAGGAGAGGTGGGCAGAGGTCACTCACCTTCTTGTTGGAAATAACAAATACTTGCTCAGGCAGAAATGCAGATGTGAGACTCTCCCCTACCCCCACCCACTGAGTCCCACCAGAGGTAGGAAGCGTGGTGCCCAGGGCCAAATCCTGGCTGTTCCTAGGGCCACTACAAAGGTTGTTGTACGCGTCACCTTGGCTGGGCGGCTTCCTCACTTGCTCATCACACACCAGGTCTTGCTACAGACATATTTAGTACAATGGTTCACATCAACCTCTGCTGAGTTAAGTGAAGGAGACCATCCCACATAGCATAAAGGGCCTCATTCGATAAGTTGAAAGGTCTTAAGAGCAAAACTGAGGAGGGCCTGAGGAAGAAATAATATGTTTTCAGGCTGTAGCATCAGCCCCCACGGAGTGTTTCCAGCCTGCCTAGCAGATTTTGGACTTGCCAGCCCCCACGATCCTGTAATTTTTTGAAATAAATGTTTTATATGGACATATAAATATATATATATATATGTAAATACAAATGTACACACATGCCCACATCCCCTACTGGCTCTCTTCTGTAGAAATCCCTGACTGATAAAAGCATTTCTGCCCCAAAAGCAAATATGAGTATGAAGGCTCTAGGCTTCAGAAATCAAATAATAAAATTGTACATATGTCCCTAAAAGGGACAGCCTAAGAGACGTGTAGGCAGGAGGGGTCATTCCCCCATTCAACAGCAGCAGGAAGATGGAGAAAGGAAGGGGGGAGCTCCATTTTTTTGCCCATGGAGTATTTCTGGGTAACTGTGGAGTCTGAACCTCAGTTGCTTCTTCCTCCTCCAGGGCTAGCTCCCAACCTTCCCCTCCCCAAACTGCCTCCCTAAGGCCCAGTCCTGGAATGAAATCCTAAGTCCCCAGTCCTGCAAGGACCACCACCATCCAGGGACTATAAGGGTGTGCACACCTCCCCTTAGAACACAGACTTGGGCTTCTCTCCCGTCATCATGGAGCATAGGTCCACAGTAGGTCTGACATCTTGTAGCCAAGGTCTATTTTAGAATAACCTGGAGGCCCAAGTCAAGTGCAACTTTGCAATTTGGTTGAGGTTTAGATTTGAACCAGCAGCCAACAGCAGATGTGAAGCAGGGTGGCCCTCTGCTTGCTCAAGGTCCTTGAAGGATACTGACTCCTTATCCATTGTCACATAACGAGTAATTGCCATTGAAGTAGTTTTATAAAAAGCCATTTTTTTCCAAATTCAGGTAAACTCATAATTTATACAGAAATTTTGAAATAGTATTACCAAGGACTAAGACAGGCAGGTGCCTGCTCTCCAGGGATTACTTTCTAGTGGAAAGACAGAGACCATAGGCACAGAGAGAAGCCCACCTGTCAGTCTGTTCAGGCTGCCATAAGGAAATATCTCAGAGTAAACAATGGAATTTATTTCTCACAGTTCTGGAGACCAGGAAGTCTAAAATCATAGCGCTGGCAGATCTGATTCCTCATGGATAGTGTTTTTTCAATGCATCCCTACCTGGTAGAAGGGATAAGGCAGCTCTCTGGGGTCCCTTTCATAAGCACCTTAATCCCATTCATCAGGGCCCCAGCCCCGTGCCCTAATCACCTCCAAAAGGCCCCACCTCCCACCACTCTCACCTTGGTGATTAGAGTTCAACATATGAAATTTGGGAGAAAACAAACATTGAGGCCATAGCAATGTCCCACATTGCAAGTTGCAGAAGATAAATGAAAAGGCTGTGTGATTAGAGATCAGCCTCCATTATTCAGAGGAAACCTTGATACCTTACATCGCCCCCCTTTTAATTACATGTAAATGCATTAAAGTGTGGGAACATCTTCCCTGAAAAGGTGACATTTAAGGAGCCAGCCACACAAAGATCTAGAAAGAGAAAGTACAAAATTTGGGACAAGCAAAGGCCAGGGTTTGCTTTGGTAATTTTATAAACGATAGCACCAGAAGACAAGATAATGCAGCAAAATGTCTCAAGCCACCCCCAAAACACACTCATGCCCCCACCCAAATGTTTTCTCAAGAGACGATGTGTTCAGCTAAAACAAACAAAAAGCCACCAAACAAGCAGGCAAATAAAAACAACCCTCTCAGCACCATCTGCAGACAAGAGGAGCCACATTTTGGTCAATGAATAACCAAGGTCTAGTTTGTGACACATAAACAGAAAGAAGTTGCTGGGTGGATGACAGGAGTGTCAGATTCTGGGAAATCTTTCCAGAAGGATGGGAGAGATAGGAGGAAGAGGATTCAATTGTTAGACAAATACCTTTTGCCCTTCTTGTTCCTTCTTCCTTCCTGGAACTTGGATGTGATAGCTGTAGCTCGAGCAGCATGTTTGTGACCAGGAGGCACCTAAAAGATTCAAAGCCATCAAAGCCTAAGAATGACAGAGCAGAAAGGTATAGGCACCTGGATCCCTGGGCACTTGTGGAGTCCTCAATCTATACTTAGACGTCCCACCTATAGATTCCTCCGTTGATGAGAAAAGTAAACTCGTATTTTGCTTAAGGCACCATCCCTTGAGTCTCCCTCATTCCTAACTTGATACCTTACATTTCCCTCTCTACCATTTTCAGTGTGCAGGCTTGGTTCTGTCCCCAGGTCACACCTGGAAGTGTACTGACCCATCTCATGAGCCTGTGACTGGTTCTGATGTCCGCTCTTGCACACTTTTGCCTATGGACTGGCAGGTGCTGCCACCCCTATTCACTCCTGTCAACTGTAGGCATGGCATTGGGCGCACTGGCTGTCCTCCTTGGATGCTGTGGTCAGCGCTCTCACAGAGGGGCCCACTGGCCTTTCAGGGAGGGCTGATGTCCCGGGTTTCCAGACGGGGCCCCAGCCAACAGAAACACAAAGGTGTCCTCAGAGCATAAGCCCTGCACTTGTCCCCAGGTGTCACCTGTGTCAGACTCAATTCCAAAACACAGGGAGGAGGAAATGGGAGGCAAAAATCACACAGGAGAAAAACACAGAATGGGTTTTTTTTGTTCCTAATTAACACTTTCCTGCTCTCAGGGGAATTAATTAAAATGTAACTGTTCCCATCTGGCAAGTTTTCAGACATGCCCAAGAGAGTAAGTTACTGCTGGAATGATCAGACCTGCCACATAACCACAGGAGAGGAATGATCAGACCTGCAGCATAACCACAGGAGAGGCGGGGGCGGTGGTTCCAGGGCTTGGGAGGCGTTTCTCTGTGATGATTACATTTTCTGGGATGAATGTGATTAGGCTTTGATTTACAATTTCTAATCTCCCCCATGCCACGCTGTTGAATAACAAGCTCTTAGCGTCAGGTGAACAGTGACAAGATGATTTGGCAACAGAAGGGAGAGAAGGCTTTTCATTTCAAAACAAAAGATGCTGTATATCCACATCCTCAGGTCAAAGGAAAGAGATTTTTGAAAACATCTGGCAAGAAGATGCCATTGCCAAGTTGAAAAAAAAAAATAAGTTGTAAAGTATTTGGGAAATCAGCTGTTCAAGTCTGAAATTGTTTTGCAGACACATCAAAACCAGGAACGTCTTAATCATATTTGCTATGGACTGAGTCATGCGCCCCCCAAATTCACACGCTGAAGCCCTAAACTCCCAACGTGACGTGGAGAGAGATCCTTCGCAAAATTAGGGTTCAACCAAGTCATAAGGGTAATAAAGCCCTGATCTGTGTGATTAGTGTCCTGAGAAGAAGAAATAAAAAAGAAAGAGCTGCCACTCTGTCTCCATCCCTAGAGGACCCAGCAAGAAGGCACAGTCCACAGGCCAGGAAGAGGGCTCTCACCAGAATTGACCCGGCTGACACCTAAGTCTCAAACTTGCAGCTTCTGGAGCCTTGAGAAAATAAATTTTGGCCTTTAAGCCACCCAGTCTCTGGGGTTTCATTACATGAGCCTGTGACAGGTTCTGATGTCCGCTCTTGCACACTTTGTCCATGGACTGTCAGGTGCTGCCACCCCTATTCACTCCTGTCAACTATAGGTATGGCATTGGGCACACTGGCTGTCCTCCTTGGATGCTGTGGTCAGCGCTCTCACAGAGGGGCCCACTTTCCGGGAGGGCTGATGTCCCCGGTTTCCAGGCGAGGCCCCAGCCAGGCAGCTTGGGCTGCCCAATACATCAGTGTTGCTCCCTGTTTTTACTGAAGGAAAATGAAGGCAGCAGAGGTGGTTGTCGGAGCAGTTCCCTGCTTGGGCTGTGGAGCGGGACCGCTGTTTAGCACATGACCATAAGGCAGGCACACAGCTGTTATAAAGCTCTCTGCCCTAATCTGGAAAATGGGTATAACAATAGGAGCTGTGAAGAATAAATGTGGCAATGCAGCTCTGGCAAAGAACATTTTTGATTTTTCTTTTTAGGTGATTTTTTGTAAGGGTTCTCCCTCTATTGAAATGATGGTGGGAGGCAGGGACTTCCAGCACAAAAATCAAAGCCCAAATGCGACTCACTTGCTCCCACTGTCACTAAGGTGGCCGACCGTGACCCCAGATCAGTCACCGGGATGGCCCAGCTGCCTGTGTGATCCTGGAGTGAGGGAGGCAGAGGAGGGGGAGCGGTGTGGAGTGCTTTCTGCTAGTGGCACAGCCTGTGTCCTGGGCCTCAGGCCGGCGGGCAGCAGGGAACTGTACCCAGACTGGAATGGCAGGTGACTCTTGGTCTGGCTGCCCTGCTCCCCTCCCACTGGGCCGTTATCTGAGTGCACTTTTCCAGCCTTATCATTGACCTCCCCAATCTCCTTCCTGCAAGGCCTTTTTCTGCTTAAATTAACCAGAGCTGGTTTCTGTTGTGTTCAATCAGGAACCCTGACCGGCCAGCACTTAAGAACCGTTTGTGTTCACATTGCTGGGACTTCAGGGAGTTAGGTGGAAATTCCTTTTCTTCCCTTCCGGAGTTAGGAACTGATTGAGAAACAAGACCCAGACAACCAACAGGCAGAGATCAAAACGCAGCTCAACTCCACTTTCTTACTGGAATTTCAGGATGGATGACAGCGTTCACCTGCGGCCACGGCGCTAGCACTTCAGAAATCACCTCGGCCACCCTGGCACAAGCTGAGCTGAGCAATAGCCGCTTTCCCACAGTGGGAGCCCCTTAGCACCCCGGAGAGGGTAGGGTAGGTGGAATACGCTCCCCCTGCAAGCAGGCTCAGCCCATGAAGTGCCCGGTCATCCCCAGCCCACCAGCCACACGAGGCCCCCCTCATCCTCTTGGGAGAGGGGGGTTTTGAGTGGGATCTAGGCTTTCCTTTTGCTCCAGGCTGCTGACACCCCTCCCCTGGAAGCCGGCAGCCGGTAATTGCTCATCATCACTGTGATTAGCACATTTATTTAAAAGATCACCCAGTTTTTAGTCAGATCACTTCTGGTAAGATTTTTCTCTTCTGTCAGTAGTTGTAGCAAGTTTAATACCATGCCTCGTAGTAAAGAATTCAAACCCCAGGCAAAATTCAAACTTCCTGGCCTGCTGTCTATTTTTCACTTAAAGAAGACTGATGGTGCCATCTTTCTCTTCAATACTGTGCCCAAGAAGTTTGAGAGCCGCCTACCCCATGTGACTATTTTGGGCCTGGTCTGTGTTTCTGTATCAGAATGCAGACTCCAAGGAAAGATGTCTCAACTTTCTGGAGAAAAAGTATCGTGTAGAATCTCATCACGTTACCTCAGCTCCTTTCCCCCTAATGAAACCTTTCTGCAGAATTTCATCCACGTTTTAATCTTTGGGTTGAAATGAACCTAAAATAATTTAAATATAAATCAAGCGAGGTCACTGAAAAATCAAGATTTAAATCAGGAATGTGTGAAGAAGATTGAGACTATCGTGTAAGTGAAAGGCTGAGGCTGCTCAGTCAGGGTCCTCCAGAGAAACAGAAGCAGGAAGACAGAAACACACACACAATTTAAAAGATTTTATTTTTTGAAACAGAGTCTCACTCTGTTGCCCCAGGCTAGAGTGTCATAACCTCAGCCTTGCTTACAGCAACCTCAAACTCCTGGGCTCCAGTGATCCTCCTGCCTCAGCCTCCCCCATAGCTGGGACTATAGACGCTCACCAATACTTAGTCCTTCTGAAGATTCATTGCAATGTGAGGGCACAAATCAGCAAATGCCTACAAATAGGGAATGCCTGCTTATAACTCTCACCTCTGAACTCTCATAAAATCAAGAAACACTGCCAGTCTCTTCCATCTTCAATTTTCAGTGGATTTTTCTCCCTCAGTCTCCTGCTAGGTGAGGAATGACAGTGTGTTTTGTCTATGTAATACTCAACATACTGATATGTTGGCTAATTTTGATATTTTTAGTAGAGACAAGGTCTCCCTCTTGCTCAGGCTGGTTCTGAACTCCTGAGCTCAAGGGATCCTCCTGCCCCAGCCTCCCAGAGTACTAGAATTACAGGCAGGAGCCTTGGGGCCTGGCCAAAAGATAGGGTTGGCTCATTTGCTCATGAGGCCTGGCAAGTGTGGCACTGGCCTAGAAACTCAGGCAGGAATTGATGCCTCAGCCTTGAGACAATTTCTTCTTCTCCAGGGAGCCAGTTAGGACTCTTATGCTGTCAAGGTCACCCCTAACTTCAAGTCAATTGATGATGGATGCTAACCACGTCTATAAAATGCCTTCACACCAACACCTAGGTTGCTATCTGGTCATGTAACTGGATGCTATGCCATGACCAAGCGGATACGTAAAAGTAGCCCTCGGAGATGTGGAAGGACCAAGGGATTCCTTTCAAGGGTTTCTTCCGGGCACAATTCAGCCAAGTGAATTATTTTACAAGCTACATAGATCATAAATAATAATTGGATTCGCCACATTCCCCCATTTCATAGATTTAGCCAATATACTTGTAAGTTCCTGTGTGTGCATACGCAGATGTGCAAACTATACATATATATGTCTCAAGCAGCCACTGGCACATTCCCACGTATATAGCTAGTCCGACGCTGCCTCACTTTAAAATGGGATCCAAATGCATTCAAACGTGAGCCAAAACCCTCTTCCTGCTCATTTTCACTCCAAGCTGGCTATGCTTTCAGTTAACATTTTAAATTACTTTTCCTATAGATGATGTTTTTGGGTTCCTTCCATCTCCCTGTTCTTGTCCTAATAGTGATATTTAACTTGCATTTTCATTTCAAGCCATTATGTGGCTATTGTTTCAAGCTTGGAAACTAATCTGCTCTCTGCCTATCCCTCACAGCAAGAGTTTTGCCATACGGGAATGCAAAAAGAGAAACCAAGTATGCTGTTTCTTATCTAACCCCGGTGCAAAAGGATTTTGCTGTCCATTAGCCTCTTGTGTAATTACTTTGGCAAATGTGATTTTAAAATTTAAAAACTGGACAAGAAAATCAGTTCTTGCTTCTCCATAATAAACAGGGGTCAGACTGCTGTCTACAGGACTGCTAAGAAATGAGGCATAGTGGGCCTTCAATCCCAGTGTGTTCAGAAGGTTGATTTTAAAGGGAGGGAAAAATACCAGTGAAATTCCCTGTTTAACCAATAACTTGTCTATTTGTTTCCTCCAGACTTTGATGATCATTCGAGTAGATAATACTCTACCCAAGCTATAATTCAGAGCAATACAATTAGCCTTAATAACGCCAGTGCTTAGTTTTTCTGAAGATTCATGGCAACACGAGGACATAAATCAGCAGATGCCTACAATAGGGAATGCCTAGTTATAACTCTCACCTCTGATCTCTCGTAAAATCAAGAAACACTGCCAGTCTCTTCCATCTTCAATTTTCAATGGGTTTTTCTTCCTCAACCTCCCACTAGGTGAGGAATGACCTGTGTTTTGTCTATGTAATGCTCAACATACTGACACGGTCACAGAAACTAACTAAAACCTTTGTTTTTTCCAAAATTTGGAGTTATTTGTATTTAATGATTTCTACTTAATCTGGAAAAAAGCTTTTGTAACAAGACAACACTTAGAAAGATGTTAACCAGTTTATATGGTATTTTGTGGATGGTGTTAAGATGAATTTAAAAATAGAATGATTCCAGAGATACTTACAATAAGTTATACCTTTCTAGGTAGGAAAAACTACTTTCCTTATTTTTAAAATTTGTTACATTTACTATATGTTTAACCCTTCTATCCCAGAGAGAGGCATAACCGAAAGAGAGAAGCAAAATGTCAAATTACTAAGTTTTAGGATAGACTACAAAGATATTATAATTACCAAATTCTTTTACAAACTTTTGATATATGCCAATGAATTGAAAAACCTAAAAGAAATGGATAATTCCTACACACAAACAACTTGTTAAAATAGAATGATGGGGGAGAAAAAAATCCCAAACCTGAATAGAAAAACAAACAATGAGAATAAAACTGTAATAAAAAGTCTCCTGTTACTAAAAAGCCTAGGCCCTGACCGCCTCACTGGTGAATTCTACCAAACACTTAAAGAAGAACTAACACCCATCCTACTCAAACTATTCCCCAAAAATTGAATACGAGGAAATACTTCCAAACTCATTCTTCCAGGCCGGCATTACCACAATACCAAACCCAGAAAAGGACAAAGCAAAAAAGAAAAACTAAAGGTCAGGATTTCTGTGAACACAGATGCAAAAATCCTCAACAGAATACTAGCAAACTGGATTCAAAAAACTATGGTTCCTCAGAAAACTAATAATAAAACCACTATATGATCCAGGAATTCTGCTACTGGGCCTATATCCAAAAGAAAGGAAATCAGTATATCAAAGAGGTACCTGTGGTCCTGTTTATTTCAGCAGTTTAGTGGACAGAAAATATGGAATAAAATGTGGTGTGTATATAATGCGGTGGGGTATTATTCAGCCATAAAAACACAAAAGCCTATCATTTGCAGCAACATGAATGGAACTAGAGGCCTTTTTTTTTTTTAGACAGAGTCTTGCTTTGTCACCCTCGGTAGAGTGCTGTGGCATCACAGCTCACATCAAGCTCTAACTCTTGGCTCAAGTGATTCTCTTGCCTTAGCCTCCCGAGTAGCTGGGACTACAGGCGCCCATCACAATGCCTGGCTATTTTTAGAGATGAGGTCTCACTCTGGCTCAGGCTGGTCTTGAACTCCTGACCTCAGGCAATCCACCCACCTCGGCCTCCCAGAGTGCTAGGATTACAGGCATGAGCCACTGCGCCTGTCCTAGAGGCCTTTTTATTAAGTGAAATAAACCACCACAGAGAGATAAATATCACATGATCTGACTCCGAACTGGGAGCTAAAAAAAAGGGGATCTCACGGAGACAGAGAGTGGAGTAGTGGTTTCTAAAGGCCAGAAAGGGTAGGGGAGAAGGAGGGAGAGAGGGGATACAAAGAATAAAAAATGTTTTTATTACCACTTAATTGCAGATTTAGATAACAAAGATGGCATATTCTACATGTATATTTTACCTCAATAAAACTGTTTTTTTAAACAAGTGATGGATCTATTGCTTTAAAAAATAAATAAGAACCCGCCCCTCAACTAGCCTGCCATCAAAATTTTAAAAAATCAGGCCAAGTGCCACGTGGGTTACACCTGTAATCCTAGCACTCTGGGAGGCCGAGGCAGGAGTATTCCTCAAGCTCAAGAGTTCAAGACCAGCCTGAGCAGGAGTAAGACCCCTATCTCCACTAAAAACAGAAAAACTAGCTGGGCCTTGTGTCAGGCACCTATAGTCCCAGCTACTTGGGAGGGTGAGCCAAGAGGATCCCTAGAACCCAGGAGTTTGAGGTTGCTGCAAGCAGTGCTGAGGCCATGATACTCTAGCCTGGGGTAACAGAGTGAGATTCTGTCTCAAGACAAAAAAAAAATCAGTACATATCCTCCTCAGAAAAAAATTTTAAAAAATTAAGGGAAAAACAGTGCAAGCATGCCAAGAAATGGAGGAAGAAGCAGGGATCAGGAAAGAAACAGCATCCCCTGGCACGTGCTCAGACAGAAAATCCAGTTTACTTTTGGTGATTTTGAAAATAAAAGTCAAGGATAACTTTAAGAAAGGGCAAATATTCATTTTTTACGTTTTTTAATTAAATCATAACTGTGTACATTAATGGAATCATGGGGTACAGTGTGGTGTTTTCACATACATTTTGAAATACTCTCATCAAACTGGTCAACGTAGCCTTCATGTCATTTTCTTAGTTATTGAGTTAAGACATTCATACTCTGCTTTTAGAAAGATTCACTTGTACCCTCACTTGTTTTAAAAAACAAAACAAAACAAACCCCTCCCCCCACAAGGCTTAGCTCCTGTAG